>SJYX01023869.1:166491-264325 GCA_006410675.1 Oreotragus oreotragus | reverse complement strand
AGGCAATGTCCCCCATCAGAACCTATTGGCAGGGGCAAAACCATGTGGTGGGGGGCCTAGTTACCCAAGGCAAGTAAGATCATGTGTGCCACGCACAGGGAGGTCAAACAAACCTATCCTAGTTTGGGCCAGAGGAAGGTTGACTGCTGGGCGGAGTCAGAAGAGAGTGGTGGTGGTGGTTTAATTGCTAAGTCCTGCCTGACTCTTGCAACCCCATGGACTATAGCCCGCCAGGTTCCTCTGTTCATGGGATTCTCCAGGTAAGAATACTGGAGAGGGTTGCCATTTCTGGTACCCAAAATGTTCAACTCCTCCATGGTTTTTTCCACTAAAAAAAGATGCACAACTTGAGACTTGTGAGTGAACTCACAACTTTTATTTGGGACAAAATGGGACTGCAGCCCAGGAGACAGCACCTCAGATAGCTCTGAGAGACTGTTCCAAAGCGGCAGTGGGAGAAGGTCAGTGTATAAGATTTTGGAGAAGGAATTCAATACAATTAAGTGCTTACTTTACAAGAGTTTTCCACTAATCAGGAGGAGCTCCTGTCACCATGAAGGGATTCAGTTCTTTCTAGATATATATGAGGAGATGCAAGGTATGGGATCACAAAATCTGTTCCTGAAAATACCCAACTATCTAAAGACCTGTCCCACCAGGAGCACAGAGTGCCTCTCTCCACCCTGATCTCCCTCAGAGGGTATTGAAGGTCAGCAGCTGCAGCAGCACAGGGTTCACTTGCCACAGAATCCAGCTCAGTCATTCAGTCAGGTCCAACTCTTTGTGACCCTACGGACTGCAGCACAAAGATTGTCACCCTGCTTATTTAACTTATATGAAGAGTACATCATGCGAAATGACAAGCTGGAATAAAGATTGCCAGGAGAAATACCAATTATCTCATATATGCAGATGACACCACCCTTTTGGCAGAAAACGAAGAGGAACTAAAGAGCCTCTTGATGAAAGTAAAAGAAGAGAGTGAAAAAGCTGGCCTAAAACTCAACATTCGGAAAACTAATATCATGGCATCTGGTCCCATCACTTCATGGCAAATAGATGGGGAAACAATGGAAACAGTGACAGATTTTACTTTTTTGGGCTCCAAAGTCAAAGTCACTGCAGATAGTGCCTGCAGCCATGAAATTAAAAGATGCTTGCTCCTTGGAAGAAAAGCTATGACCAACTTAGACAGCATATTAAAAAGCAGAGACATTATTTTGCCAACAAAGGTCAATCTAGTCAAAGCTATGGTTTTTCCAGTAGTCACGTATGGATGTGAGAGTTGGAGTGTAAAGAAAGCTGAGCACTGAAGAATTTATGCTTTTGAACTGTGGTGTTGGAGAAGACTCTTGAGAGTTCCTTGGACTGCAAGGAGATCAAACCAGTCAATCCTAAAGGAAAACAGTGCTGAATATTCATTGGAAGAACTGATGCTGAAGCTGAAACTCCAATGCTTTGGCCACGTGATGCGAAGAACTGACTCACTGGAAAAGACCCTGATGCTGGGAAAGATGGAAAGTGGGAGGAGAAGGGGACGACAGAGGATGAGATGGTTGGATGGCATCACTGACTTGATGGACATGAGCTTGAGCAAGCTCTGGGAGTTGGTGATGGACAGGGAATTCTGGTGTGCTGCAGTCCATGGGGTCGAAAAGAGTCAGACATGACTAAGCGACTGAAATGAAATTAACTGACAAACTAAACACCCGTATTTCATGGCTGCTCACCTTCTGAGATGGCTCACACTCTGTGGAGTATGTTTCTCCCAAGGTCTTTCTTGCTTTTTGAGATGGGCTATGTATGGAATGCAGAAT
Organism: Oreotragus oreotragus; assembly: GCA_006410675.1. Taxonomy (NCBI): domain Eukaryota; kingdom Metazoa; phylum Chordata; class Mammalia; order Artiodactyla; family Bovidae; genus Oreotragus; species Oreotragus oreotragus. The sequence continues at coordinate 262,508 of SJYX01023869.1, read as the reverse complement.
ACATCATGAGAAATGCTGGGCTGGAAGAAGGATAAGCTGGAATCAAGATTGCTGGGAGAAATATCAATAGCCTCAGATATGCAGATGACACCACCCTTATGGCAGAAAGTGAAGAGGAGCTAAAAAGCCTCTTGGTGAAAGTGAAAGAGAGTGAAAAAGTTGGCTTAAAGCTCAACATTCAGAAAACGAAGATCATGGCATCCGGTCCCATCACTTCATGGGAAATAGATGGGGAAACAGTGGAAAGTGTCAGACTTTATTTTGGGGGGCTCCAAAATCACTGCAGATGGTGATTGCAGCCATGAAATTAGAAGACACTTACTCCTTGGAAGGAAAGTTATGACCAACCTAGATAGCATATTCAAAAGCAGAGATATTACTTTGCCAACAAAGGTCCGTCTAGTCAAGGCTATGGTTTTTCCTGTGGTCATGTATGGATGTGAGAGTTGGACTGTGAAGAAGGCTGAGTGCCAAAGAACTGATGCTTTTGAACTGTGGTGTTGGAGAAGACTCTTGAGAGTCCCTTGGACTGCAAGGAGATCCAGTCCATTCTGAAGGAGATCAGTCCTGGGTGTTCTTTGGAAGGAATGATGCTAAAGCTGAAGCTCCAATATTTTGGCCACCTCACGCGAAGAGTTGACTCATTGGAAAAGACTCTGATGCTGGCAGGGACTAGGGGCAGGAGAAGGGGACGACAGAGGATGAGATGGCTGGAGGGCATCACTGACTCAATGGACGTGAGTTTGAGTGAACTCTGGGAGTTAGTGATGGACAGGGAGGCCTGGCGTGCTGCAGTTCGTGGGGTCGCAAAGAGTTGGACACGACTGAGCGACTGAACTGACTGACTGATGTATGGAATATGTGTCTCTCTAACAAAACCGCTTCTTACCTCTCACTTTGTGTCTCCCTGAATTCTTTCTGGGACACGACTTAAAGAACCTGAACTTTATTAAATCCTAACACCAGGTGAATCCAATCCCAGGACAGTGGGTTCAAGCCCCAGTCTGGATTGTGTGGTTTCAGAGCCACACAGTCTGGGTTGGATTCCAGCTTCTCTGATGACCGCAGCATTTCTCTGTGCAAGTTGGATCAACCCTTGGACTCAGTGTCCCCATTTCCTCAGGCAGAGATGTAATCATAGTATTGACATTCAAACAATGTTTAAGGGCATTCAACGAATTGACTTGAGTCACCAGCTGAAGACATCCCCTGGCATGAGTGAGTGTTCAGTGTGAGTTTCCTCTTCTCTGATACTAATCCCAGTTCCCCTGCCCTGCTGAAACAGAGGTTGGTGGAAAATTCCTCTTTTTCTCGTGACTACCGAACTCCAGGTGCCATTTTTATGAATGAAGAATCTAGTTTGGAATCCTTCCATGCTTAAGAAGTTGCTCCATTGTTGAGGAACAGGCTTGGAATGTTTCCAGTTCCAGAATGTCTTTCTTAAGAGACAACAGTCCAACCTGAAACTTGGATTACCAGTTTTGTTTTGTTTTTTAAATTAAGTAGGTTATTTATTTTTGCTTTATCTTGGAAATGTGTGTGTGCTCAGTCACTCAGTCATGTCCGAGTCTTTGCACCCCTCTGGGCTGTAGCCCACCAGTCTCCTCTGTCCATGGGATTTCCCAGGCAAGAATATGGAAGTGGATTGCTATTTCCTCCTCCAGAGGATCTTCCTGCCCCGGGAATTGAACCTGAGTTTCCTGTGTCTCCTGCATTGGCAGGTGGATTCTTTACCAGCCTGCCACCTGGGAAGCCCTAATCTTGGGAATAGCCAAGACTTTCTGAACCTTAAAAATACTTTGGGGTCCTCTCTTGTGGGCCAGTGGTAAACAGTTTGTGTTACAATGAAGGAAACATGGGTTTGATCCCTGCTCTGGGAACTAAGATCCCTTTTGCTGTGGGGCAACTAAGCCAGTGTGCAGTAACTAGAGAAAGCCCACATGCCACAGGGAAGATCCAGTTCAGCTAAAAAAAAAAAAAAGGGAAATAAATAGATAAACACTTTGGGCCACCAGAAAATGCCCTAGATTCTTTCCTGGGCTGTCAGTGTCAGTTGACATTTTAATCCTCAAGCACGCTTGTCTGGTTTGAAACTCACCTTGCTGTCTTTGGGTCACTGAGCTGATCCTTGTGATAGCCTCTGAGGCTCCGCTCAAAACAGCTGCAGGCCACCGGAGAGTTTTCAGCCAAGCATTCATGGACGTGTGCGCTGACTTTCAGTGCATGTCCACGAGGGGCCATCACCGCTCGGTGTCCCCACCCACAGAAATAACCTCGAGCCTCACCCTCTGTTCCCAGCCCACCTTCACGCCAGTGTTCCCTCTCTCTCCAGTGATACTCGGATTAAGAACAGATTCACAATCTGGGCCAACAGCCAGGAATTTTAGACCCTCAGGGGGGCTCTTGGGGTGAATGACTCACTAAGAAAGAGAAGAGAGAGCGTGAGGGCATTCTCTTTCACTGAATCCGTCTTCCGTGGGGCGAGTGGATCGCCCCGGCGTCTCTTTCACTGAATCCGTCTTCCGTGGGGCGAGTGGATCACCCTGGCGTCTCTTTCACGGAATCCGTCTTCCGTGGGGCGTGTGGATCGCCCTGGCGTCTCTTTCACGGAATCCGTCTTCCGTGGGGCGTGTGGATCGCCCTGGCGTCTCTTTCACTGAATCCGTCTTCCATAGGACATATGGATCACCCTGGCGTCTAACTGGGAGCGGGGTTTGCCGTCCTCAGTGGTCTGACTTCACCGTAGACTGCTTTTCTTTTCCTGCCCTGCGCCCCACAGAGGTTCTTAAACATCCTTCACCGAGTCTCTAGCTGTAAGAGAAACGAGTGCTGTGGAAAGCTGGGGGAGGTTACAAACATTGGGAAGAATAAAGCAGAAACTGGTCAGAGTCCCAGTGTCTCGAGAGAGTGCGGCTTTCTTCACTCTCTGCACATCTGTCTGGTTTTACACCATACCTGGAAGGTACTTGATACATGGTCAGTGCTCATGAAATGTACTAATGTTTGACACATTAAACATTGGGATTTAATGTACTATGTGTACACATAATATTGTATTTTCATACATTCAAGGTTGTCTCCAGTATTTCTCCGTGGTATTTCATGACAACATTATTTTCATCACATGGAGTTACAAGAATTTGTTTAATCATCTATTATTTGATAATCAGTCTGTCTCCAGCTTCTCAGTGTGAAAAATATTTCACTGGACTTATTTTTGTCCTTGTTCAGGTTCCAAGTCATGTCCAGCTCCTTGCTACCCCATAGACCGCAGCATGCCAGTCTTCCTTATCCTTCACCATCTCCTGGAACTTGCTCAAACTCATGTCCATCTAGTTGGTGATGCCAACCAACCATCTCATTCTCTGTCGTCCCCTTCTCCTCCTACCTTCAATCTTTCCCAGCATCAGGGTCTTTTCCAATAAGTCAGTTCTTCGCATCAGGTGGCCAAAGTATTGGAGCTTCAGCTTCAGCATCAGTCTTTCCAATGAATATTCAGGGTTGATTTCCTTTAGGATGGACTGGTTTGACTTCCTTGCAGTCTAAGGGACTCTCAGGGGTCTCCTCCAGCAGCACAGTTTGAAAGCATTGATTTTTCGGTGCTCAGCTTTCCTTATGGTCCAACTCTCACATCCATACGTAACTACTGAAAAAACCATAGCTTTGACTGTATGGACCTTTGTTAGAAAAGTAATGTCTCTGCTTTTTTAATATGCTGTCCAGGTTTGTCATAGGTTTTCTTCCCAAGAGCAAGCATCTTTTAATTAAAATTAAGAACCCACCCACTCTACCTGTATATATATTCTTTTTCATATTCTTTTCTATTATAGTTTGTCACAGAGTATTGAATATAGGCACCTGTGCTCTACAGTAGAGACTTGTCTGGTTACTTTCTTATCACAGATTCTTTGAAGTGGAATGACAGATAAAAAGATAGTTTATCTTAGATTCCTAACATATATTGCCAAATTATACTCTAGGAAAGTGTGTACTTGGCACTCCTGTTAGTGACTAATACTTTTAGCACAGACTTGTCAGGACTAAGTATCTTTTCAAAGGATGCTTGAAAACTGGAAAACAAACAAACAAACAGATTTTTTTCTGGATGCATTGCATGACATGCAGGACTTAGTTCCCTGATCAGGGGCCAAATCTATGCCCCCTGCAATGGAAACCTGGAATCCTAACCACTGGACCACCAGGGAATTCCCACAGGAGACATTTTTAGCTAAGAACTTGTGTAACTTCTCCCTAGAGTTTTATAGAAGCTATATATGCAAATAAAAGGAATTGATCTAATTGTAGAAGCTGAATTTTTAGAGTGCAAACCAAGTATTCCAAGAATGGATGCGTGGTTGAAATAAGGAGGCGTTTCTTTGGGTGTGTTAGGACTGCAGCCTGGGAGACACAGATTCAAGAAGCACTTGAATTGTGTCCTGCAGGACTAACTGTACAATGGGAGACTTAGAAAAGTCAAAAAAAAAAAAATTGCAAGATTACAAAAATTGTTTGCCAAGAACTGGGAGTGGAGCTGGTGAAACTAAGGGTGCTTGTTAAATAAGAACTGGTTGGGGTTTGAAAGGATTATATAGTTGAGAAGTGGGGGCGGGAGCTTTGAAACCCCAAGGTTGCCATTGGCAGCTGCTGGGAAATACTGTTTTGGAAATGGTTTGCAGTGTCCTCAAGTCTGACACCATTCAGAAAATACAGGTTCTTGGTGATGCAGGAATGTGTCTGAAGCCACATCCACCATGGCCACCCGGCTCCATCCTGCATGCCTGAACCAAGTTACCCTATTTAGGCTTTTTAATGACTTTGAATGTGTCATCAAGAGGTATAAGGGGACTTATAACCTTATAAGTAACCACTGGACTGCCTGCCAATGCAGAGGACATGGGTTCAATCTCTGGTCTGGGAAGATTCCGCTTGCTGAAGGGCAACTAAGCCTGTGTGTTACAACTGCTGAACGCGAGTGCCCTGGAGCCCTGCTCCATGACCAGAGAAGCCAGGCAAGTCAGAAGCTGGTGTGCCACAATTAGAGAGTGGCCTCTGCGCGCCGCAAGTAGAGGAAGCTAGGGCACCCCCGAAACTGAATGTATGAAAATTAATTAATTTTTAAAAAGATGCATTGGTCTTCCGGGTGCTTCTGGTAATCACACTAAACGAGCCAGTGCTGCTCAGCCCAGGGCTCACCCAGACCTGGTCATGCAGGAGGAGAGGCCGAGAGCTACTGGCGCACCCACTTCACGGTGCTTATTAAGGACTGTGCTGGCCAAGGTGCGCCCTCAGCTCAGCAGTGCCTCATCTGAAAAACATGGGTCATAACAGCATCCCGAGGGCGTATTTCCAGGGGAATCACATTCACCCGAGCTTCCCTGGTATCTCAGACAGTAAACAATCTGCTTGCAATGCGGAGACCTGGGTTCGATCCCTGGGTCTGGAAGATCCCCTGAGGAAGGGAACAGCTACTCACTCCACTCTTCTTGCCTGGAGAATCCCATGGACAGGAGGCTGGCGGGATACAGTCCACGGTGTCACAAAGAGTGGGACACAACGGAAGCATCTAACACAACATATTGACTGGCTTCCCAGGTAGCACTAGTGGTAAAGAACCCGCCTGCCAATACAACAGGAGATGGAAGAGACTCGGGTTCAATCCCTGGGATGATGGGATGATCTTCTAGAGAAAGGAATGGCAACCCACTCCAGTATTCTTGCCTGGAGAATCCTATGGACAGAGGAGCCTGGTGGGCTACAGTCCATGGGGTCGCGTAGAGTTGGACATGACGGAAGCGACTTAGCATGCATTCAGGCACATGAGATTATACACATGGGGCACAATAAACGCTGCTGGNCACTCCAGTATTCTTGCCTGGAGAATCCTATGGACAGAGGAGCCTGGTGGGCTACAGTCCATGGGGTCGCGTAGAGTTGGACATGACGGAAGCGACTTAGCATGCATTCAGGCACATGAGATTATACACATGGGGCACAATAAACGCTGCTGGTTTGTAAAATCAGCTCTTCCCACTAGACCGTAACTCCATTAGGGCAGAGGCCAGAGCTAGCCTATACCCTGGCATCCGTACTGTGCCTGCCCAGTGGTAGTCAGGTGTTAGATGGAGGGAAGGGTGGGCAAATCAATCAGCTGGTAATAACAAAGCAAATCTCAAAAAATTAAACATAGGATTACCAGATGACTCGCAAATCCATGTCTGGGTACATGCCCCAAAGAACTAAAAGCAGAGACTCAAAAAGGTATTTGCACACTTATGTTCCATGCCGGCATTGTTTACAATAGCCAAAAAGTGGAAAAGGTCTGACAAAGGTCCGTATAGCCAAAGCTATGGTTTTTCCAGTAGTCATGTACAGATGTGAGAGTTGGACCATAAAGAAGGATGAGCGCCGAATAATTGATGCTGGAGAAGACTCTTGAGAGTCCCTTGGACTGCAAGGAGATCAAACTAGTCAATCCTAAAGGAAAAGAAAGTGAAAGTCGCTCGTTCATGTCTGACTCTTTGCAACACCATGACTATAGTCCATGGAATTCTCCAGGCCAGATTACTGGAATGGGTAGTCGTTCTTTTCTCTAGGGAATCTTCCCAACCCAGGGATCAAACCCAGGTCTCCTGCATTGCAGGCAGAGTCTTTCCCAGCTGAGCCACCAGGGAAGTCTACCCTATAGGGAATCAACCCTGAATATTCATTGGAAGGACTGATGCTGAAGCTGAAGCTACAATACTTTGGCCACCTGATGTGAAGAGCCAACTTATTAGAAAAGCCCCTGATGCTGGGAATGATTGAGAGCAGGAGAAGAGGGCAACAGAGGATGAGATGGTTGGATGGCATCACTGACTCTGGACATGAGTTTGAGCAAACTCTGGGAGATGGTGATGGACAGGGAAGCCTGGCATGCTGCAGTCCATGGGTCGCAAAGAATCAGACAGGACTTAGTGACTGAACAAAAACAAAACAGTGGAAACAGTGGAAAGATCCATGAAAGCATGACTGTATAAACTAAATGTGGTGTATACATAGAATGCAATACTATTCAGCCTTAAAAAGGAAGGAAATTCTGACATGTACAATGTGCGTGGATGAACCTCGAGAACATTATGCTCAGTATTTGCCACAAAAGGACAAATACTATATGCGTTCACTTACACGAGGTACTGAGGTTAGTCAAAATCATAGAGACAGAAAGTAGATTGGTGGGTGCCAGGACCTATGTGGATGGGAATGGAGAGTTAGTATTTAATGGGTGTAGAGTTTCCAGTTTACAAAGTGAAAAGAATTGGGACTTCCCTAGTGGCCCCTGGATTAAGAATCTGCCTTCCAGTGCAGAGGACTTGGGTTTGATCCTTGGTTGGGGAACCAAAATCCCACATGCCGCAGAGCAACTAAGCCAGTTTGCCACACCCCACATCTAGAGCAAAGCCCTCCCACCTCAGCGAAGAGATCCCCCACGCTGCAAATGAGACTCTGCAGCCAAAAATTAAACGCTGAAAAACGAAAGATGAAAAGAGGTATGAAGAGGAGCTGTGGTGATGTCTGCACAGCATTAAGACTGTATTTAATACCACTGAGTTGGACACTTACAAGTGGCAAATTTATATTTTGTATATTTTACCATAGAAAAAAATGGGCCAGCAAGCTCAATGCATTATCAAACAGCAAGAAGGCAAATTCCCTACTCTAGGAGCTGACACATCAGATTTTAGCGAAACAAACACAGTGACAAGCCAAGGGTGGTAAACCATAATGTTCACTGAGAACAAAACACACAACAAGAGATGTGGCCAGCGTTCTGGCTCACCCACGTGCTGGACAGGTGGAGTGGGGCCCGGACACCACGCCAACCAGGACTCCCAGTTGGGGTGGCCTGGAGCTTGGGCCACACAGTCATGCCTGCTCCTCTTGGGCAGCCAGTCCCCAGAGGGTCTCTCTGCTGTGAGGCCCCAGCATGGAGGGGCACCCAGATGTCATCATGGGGGCTGCGTCCCCAACCTCCTTCCCTTTGGCTTCCCCACCCTCTTCCCGTCTCTCTCAGGGGATGCTTCAGCCTGGCCTCCGCTGGCCTTCCACCTTCCTCCTCTGACCTCTGCTGACTCTCTTGCTGTCCGGCTCTCCAGGGAACCCTCACAGCTTCCTGGGCAGGCTGTTCTCATTGGCAGGAAGCACCTGGTGGTGCCCCTGTGACCCACGTGTCTGTGAGCAGGACTCTCAGGTTTGGCCGGGCACCGTCCAGGAGGTACCAGGAGCTCAGCAGCCGTGTGCAAGCCATCATGCCTCTGGGTGAGCATCACGCCAAGACAGAGCTGGGCCAGCCAGGCCCTGCCCCTCGGAGCAGACGGAGCAAGCAGGAAGCAGATGGTTTTGTTCCCCAGACAACACCGATGCCTGTCATTGCGGGACTGCAGTCCTATGAAACATCCAGAATGGGCAAATCTATGGGTCCTTAGAGACACCAAGCAGATGAATGGTTGCTCATGGCTGGGGTTTGGGTGGAGAAAGGGAGTGATGACAAATAAGGACAGGATTTTAGAGGGTTATGCCAAAAATTTCTAAAATTGAGTTATTCTAGGATTGCACAGTTCTATGAATGCACTAAAAATTATCAAAATATGCATTTTAAATGGGTGAACTCTATCATGTGAATATTTCAATAATTGTTTTTAGAGACTTTACCAGTGGTCCAATGGCTAAGACTCTGTGTTCCCAGTGCAAGGGGCCTGGGTTCAATCCTTAATCAAGGAACTAGATCCCACATGCTGCAACTGAGAAGATCCTGCATGCCACAGCTAAGACCCACAGCAGCCAAATAAATAAATAATATTTTTTTTTAAATGAACAAAGTTGGTTTTTAAAAATTTTAAGAAAATGACATTCAAAGCAAAACAAAAAGAAGAAAACTGAATGCTTCAAAGAGAAATACAGAAGAAAATAGATACACAGGGGAGGTCATTCTTTTAAAACAATGTTTTCTTTCTCTTTTTCTTTTTTCCTGAGCCTGCCTGCCTGCCTGACAGGGAGGCCAGCCCCCCAACTTGCTGTCTCAGGTGAGAAGAGGAAGAAAAGATCCAGAAATGCTTCTGAGCTGATACCCAGGGAACTTCCCTGAACATTTCTTGGGCTTCCCTGGTGGCTCAGTGGTAAAGAATCCACTTACCAGTGCAGGAGACACGGGTCCGATCCTTGATCGGGGAAGATCCCACATGCTGAGGTGCAACTAAGCCGATGGATCACGACTGCTGAGCCTGTGTGCTAGAGCCTGTGAGCCACAGGAGAAGCTACTGCAGCGAGAAGCCACGTGCCGCAACTAGGGAGCAGCTCCCGGCTCGTTGCAACTAGAGAGAAGCTCTCACGGCAAGGAAGACCCAGCACAGCCAAAAAGAAACGCGTGCATAAGTAAGTAACATTTCCTTCTGCTCTCCTGTTCCCGTGGTTCCTGAGGACACTCAGATGTAATCCCCGCCCTTGTGCCTCTGTAGCTAAGGTGGTTTATCCTCTGCCCTCTTTAAGGTTTGCTCTGTCTTTGATCTCCTGCAGTCTGAATATGATACGCCTGGGTATAGAGGTTTTTTTGGCATTTAAACTGTTTGGTGTTCTCTTAGCTTCTTGGATCTATGGTTTGACGTCTGTTGTTGATTTTAGACGGTTATCAGCCACCATTATTTCAGTCATTTCACCTGTTTCTTTCGTCTCCTGATATTTTCATGTATGGGCTTTCCGCACAGCTCAGTCCGTAAAGAATCTGCCTGCAATGCAAGAGACCTGGATTCAGTCTCTGGGTCAGGATGATCCCCTGGAGGAGGAAACGGCAGCCCACTCCAGTATTCTTTTCTGGAGAATCCCATAGGCAGAGGAGCCTGGCAGGCTACAGTCCAGGGAGCCGCAAGAGTTGGACACGGCTAAACCAACAGTTTCCACAGTAGGTATGCAGTTGCCCTACAGTTCTTGGCTCTTCTGTCCAGTGCTTTTCATTCCTTTTTCTCTCTGCATTTGAGCTGGTCTCTGCTGACATATCTGCAAATTCACTGAGTCCCTCCTTGGTCACATCAGCCTACTGACGTCTCAGGCGCATTGTCTGTGTGCCCTGCAGGCCAGCTGTCTCTTGTTTGCAGCTCTGAGTAACAGAGTCCTGTCTTTCATTTGTCTGAGTGTCGCTGTGTTGTGTCCCACCACCAAATAAGATCTTTACATCTTATAAAACACCAGCATCCAAAGATAAAGAACCAGCATCCAAACTACATGAATTTTTGAAACTCAACAAGAAGAAAATAAACACTCCAATTAAAAATGGGTCAAATATCTGAACAGACACCTCACCAACGAAGATATGCAGATAAGCATGTGAAAATTTCTCAACATTGTACATCATCAGGGAACACAAATGAAAACAATCTCACCTATTAAGACAGCTAAAGCCTGGAACCTTGACAATACCAAGTGCTGATGCGGATGTGGAGAATAGGAACTCATTCATTGCTGGTGGGAATTAAAATGGTATAGTCACTTTGGAACACAGTTTGGCTAATAAAGCTTAATAAAGCTACACATAGTTTTACCATAAGTAAAGTCACTCAGTCGTGTCCGACTCTTTGTGACCCCGTGGACTGCAGCCCACCAAGCTCCTCAGTCCATGGGATTCTCCAAGCAAGAATACTGGAGTGGGTTGCCATTTCCTTCTCCAGGGGATCTTCCCGACCCAGGGATCGAACCCAGGTCTCCCGCATTGGAGGCAGACGCTTTAACCTCTGAGCCACCAGGGAACCATATAATGTAGTAATTGAGTTCCTTGATAGTTACCTGCTGCTGCTGCTGCTGCTGCTGCTAAGTCGCTTCAGTCGTGTCCAACTCTGTGTGACTCCATAGACGACAGCCCACCAGGCTCCCCCATCCCTGGGATTCTCCGGGCAATAACACTGGAGTGGGTTTCCATTTCCTTCTCCAATGCATGAAAGTGAAAAGTGAAAGTGAAGTCGCTCAGTCGTGTCCTAGTAAGTGGAAAGCTTACATTCACACAAAAACTTGTACACAGACATTCATAACAGCTTTATTCGAATTATTATTCCAGTTGTCAGCAATGGGAACAACCAAGACACCCACAGTAGGTGAATGGGTAAACAAAGTGAGGTCAGTCCACAGAGCAGGCTATTATTCAGAAGGAAAAAAGCATGGAGGAAACTTAAATGCACGTTGCTAAATGGAAGGAGCCAATCTGAAAATCTACAAACTGTATGATTCTAACTAAATGATGTTCTGGCAATGGCAAAACGACAGGGTAGTAAGAGAAAGTTGGTGGTGGCCAAGGGTGGGAAGGGGGAGGGATGAATAGGCAGAATACAGGCCGGTTTTAGGGCAGGGAAACTACTGTGTGTGAGACCATCAGTGGTGTGTCATCACAAATTTGTTGCAATCCACAGAATGTTCAACACCAAGAGTGAACCCTATTGTAAACCAAGAACTTAGTTAATAACAATGTTATAACCCTGGTTCATTAATTGTAACAAAGTGCTACACTAATTCCAGAGGTTAGTAATAGGGGAACCCTTGGTTTTTGCAGTGGTCATGTATGGATGTGAGAGTTGGACTGTGAAGAAAGCGGAGCGCTAAAGAATTGATGCTTTTGAACTGTGGTGCTGGAGAAGACTTTTGCGAGTCCATTCTAAAGGAGATCAGTCCTGGGTATTCACTGGAAGGACTGATGCTAAAGCTGAAACTCCAATACTTTGGACACCTCATGCGAAGAGTTGACTCATTGGAAAAAACCCTGATGCTGGGAGGCAGGAGGAGAAAGGGACGACAGAGGATGAGATGGCTGGATGGCATCACTGACTTGATGGATGTGAGTGTGGGTGAACTCCAGGAGTTGGTGATGGACAGGGAGGCCTGGCGTGCTGCAATTCATGGACACGACGCAGCGACTGAACTGAACTGAACTGTATGTGCAAGGGAGTATGGAGAAATTCTACTGTCAGAACTATTCTAAACAAGCAAGCTCTATGAGTTAAAATAACACAAGCTTATAAATAAAAATTGTGTGCAGTTCTATGACCCATTGATAATATTTTGATGTAAATCTAGAATTTTTATGTTTTTTTTTTCCTTTTTTTTTTTTAAGAGTAGAAGAATCGGGGGGATTCCCTGGTGGACTAGTGGTTAGGACTTGGCTCTCCCACTGCCAGGGGCCTGGGTTCAATCCCACGTCAGGGACTAAAATCCCAAATGCCTTGTGGTGTGGCAAAAAAATAAAATAAAATAAGGAGGGGAGAAGAGTCAGATCTCTCGTGCTATTATTTAAATATTTATTTATTACTTTTAGCTGTGCCAGGTCTTAGTTTCGGCATGTGGGATATTTAGCTGCAGCATGTGAACCCTTAGCTGTGGCATGTGGAATCCAGTTCCCTGACCAGGGATCCAACCTGGGCCTCTAGCACTGGGAGTGCAGTCTTCTTAGCCACTGGACCACCAGGGAAGTCCATCTCAGGCTATTTTATACCCTGCCATTTTCACTGATGTATCAGTTCAGTTCAGTCACTCAGTCGTGTTCAACTCTTTGCGACCCCACGGACTGCAGCATGCCAGGCTTTCTTGTCCATCACCAACTCCCGGACCCTGCTCAAACTCATGTCTGGTGGTGTGCATCTTTCCATATCAATAATTATCTTATATCATCATTTCTTATGACTATATTTTACTTGAATGAATGCATATTTTGTTTTTTTCTTCAGCACATCCTAGTCTCAGTTAATGAATGTTTAAGTTGTTACTGTTTCACAAGTTTAAGTTGTTACTGTTTCACAAGAATAGTTTTGTTTAAGCTGCTGCTGCAAGTCGCTTCAGTCATGTCCGACTGTCCGACTCTGTGCGACCCCACAGACAGCAGCCCACCAGGCTCTGCCGTCCCTGGGATTCTCCAGGCAAGAACACTGGAGTGGGTTGCCATTTCCTTCTCCAGTGCATGAAAGTGAAAAGTGAGAGTGAAGTTGCTCGGTCGTCGTTTAAGCATTTGTAGTTGAACTCATGTAGCTTAAGAAAAGAGAGTGAAACCACCCATTAACAAAAGGAAAGGCAAGACATGGAAATAGCCTAAATGTCCATTGATAGATAAGTGGATTAAAAAATGTGGCACAAAAATAGAATGGAATATTTGCTGTTCAGTCACTAAGTTGTATCCAACTCTGTGATCCCATGGACTATAGCCCATCAGGTTCCCTGTTCATGGGGTTCTCCAGGTGAGAAGAGTAGAGTGGGTTTCCACTTCCTACCCCAGGTGATCTTCCTGGAGCAGGGACTGAACCCGCATCTCCTGCACTGGCAGGGGGTTCTTTACCACTGAGCTGCAAGGGAAGCCCAGTGGAATATGCTGTGCTGTGCTAAGTCACTTCAGTTGTGTCCCACTCTTTGCAACCCCGTTGGCTGGAGCCCACCAGGCTCCTCTTCCATGGAACTCTCCAGGTAAGAATACTGGAGTGCGTTACTCTGCCCTCCTCCAGGAGATCTTTCTGACCCAGGGATTGAACCAATGTCTTCTTCATCTCTGCATTACAGGCAGATTCTTTACTGCTGAGCCACTACGGAAGCCCCAAGGGGATATTACTCAGCCATAAAAAAAAAATAATAATACCATTTGCAGCAGCATGGATGGACCTCGAGATTATCATATTAAGTGAAATAAGAGAAAAGCAAATACCACATGATATCACTCATATGTAGAATCTAAACTATGATGTAAATGAACACATCTATGAAGCAGCAACAGAATCACAGACATAGGGAACGGATTTGTGGTTGCCAAGTGGGAGGGGGAGAGGGAGGGCTGGCCTTGGAGTTTGGCACTAGTAGATGTCACACCACATGATATCACTCATATGTAGAATCTAAACTATGATGTAAATGAACACATCTATGAAGCAGCAACAGAATCACAGACATAGGGAACGGATTTGTGGTTGCCAAGTGGGAGGGGGAGAGGGAGGGCTGGCCTTGGAGTTTGGCACTAGTAGATGTCACTGGTCGGGGAAGGCAATGGCACCCCACCCCAGTACTCTTGCCTGGAAAATCCAATGGACGGAGTAACCTGGTGGGCTGCAGTCCATGGGGTCGCTAACAGTTGGACAGACTGAGCGACTTCACTTTCACTTTTCTCTTTCATGCATTGGAGAAGGAAATGGCAACCCACTCCAGTATTCTTGCCTGGAGAATCCCAGGGATGGGGGAGCCTGGTGGGCTGCTGTCTATGGGGTCACAGAGAGTCGGACACGACTGAAGTGACTTAGCAGCAGCAGCAGCAGCAGATGCCACTGGTATACATAGGATGGCTGAACAAGGTCCTACTGTATAGCCCAGAGAACTATATTCAATATCCTGGGATAAACCATAATGAAGAAGAATTTATATATATACAACTAAGTGGGCTTCCCTGGTGGCTCAGCTGGAAGAATCCGCCTGTAATTCGGGAGACCTGGGTTCCATCCCTGGGTTGGGAAGATCACCTGGAGAAGGGAAAGGCTACCCACTCCAGTATTCTGGCCTGGAGAATTCCATGGACTGTATAGGCCATGGGGTCGCAAAGAGTCGGACACAACTGAGCAACTTTCACTTTCACATAGAACTAATTCACTTTGTATGTGTGAATCTGTATTAATCACTTTGTTGTACAGCAGAAATTAGCATTATAAATCAACTATACCTCAGAAAAGAAAGTAAAGGCAGCGGGTGTGGGGGTGGCTGGTGGTCTGGGGTGGGGCTTGGTGCTATCCCCCACTCCTCAGCTCCTCTCCTTCTGCCGTTTGCCCAAGGAGGGAGTACAGATGAACAGCCAGTCTCTCACAGAGACAATTTTTCTGAGCAACATGACCTGGAAACACAAGTCAGACATTTCTCTGGCCATCAACCAGAGCACTCATGCCCCATTCCCACCACTGGATGGACAGCCTTCATGGAGCTCCCAGGCCAATTCTGACTTCACCCAAGTTTCACCAGCATGGCAACTGTAAACTCAGCCTCTGCATGAGAACAGCTCTAGGAGTGCAAACTTGCACAGACTTTGCACATGCTCCTAAGTATTATCTGATGTCAAATTTCTGGCAGTAAGATTTTGGGGTTAGAGGGCATGCATATGTCTGAGATTCTGGGTGGATATTGCCACACCACACTTGCATGAATGTGTGCCAAGGAAATGCCTACCAGCTATGTCTGACAATCATGCAAAAAAGGCAACATCTGAAATGAATTCAGCAATGGGTTTGTTGGGGATTAGACATGGGTAGGATGAATGAACTGAAGGGCAGATTAGCAAGAAATGTCCAAGCCAAGCATACAGAGAAAATAGAGCTTTTAAAAAGGAGGAGGTTAGATGACATGTGGAACGTAGTAAGAAGCCTAGTGCATGAGTTAAGAGTCCCACTGGAACTGCTGTTCTTTGTATTGCAAGGTGGCTTCTTAACCACGAGACCACCAGGGAACAGCTGAGAAGCTTCCAAAAGACAACAACTGGTCAAGTGAAGAAACACGGTGATCCCCAGGCAGGACAAATAGGAACTATCCCTAGGTCCCCCCTAGAAAAATCCTCCCCATCCCAGCCACCCCAACAGAGGGTCTTCTTTGACTTCCTGTGGACAGTGATGCTCAGCCCCATCTCGGGGACTTCCACCTAGTAAAATGAAGGGTAGTCTCACACACACAAGACCCTGGCACACTTTCAAGTCTGCAAATTCCTTTTAATTTTGACCATAGCCTAGATCCTGGGACTTCGCTGGTGCCTTAGCTGGTAAAAAATCCCCCTGCAATGCGGGAGACCCCAGCTCGATTCCTGGGTCAGGAAGATCCGCTGGAGAAGGGATAGACTACCACTCAAGTATTCCTGGGCTTCCCTTGTGGCTCAGTTGGTAAAGAATCTGCCTGCAATGTGGGAGACCTGGAGAGGATGCCTATCCACAAGCCAAGAGGGGCTCGCCCAGAGCCTATATGTGGCGGCATCCTGACCCTAGACATCTAGCCTCCAGAACTGTGAAATGTAAGCCTTTGTGGTTTAAGACTCCCTGTTTGTGGTATTCTGTTCTGGTTTCCCAAGCTGACCGATATAAACAGAGACATTTTTGCATGGTGTTAACATTATTTTCCAGGAATGCAAATGCCATGCAAATTGATGGAATATCACACTTTGCTTTGTTCTGACCTTTACCTGGAGCTGCTCACCATTTCATAAACCATGTTTCCAATGGCAAAACCAAATGGGACTTGTGTGGCTGACTCTGTGCATCCATGCCTCTGGGTTTTGTAATTATTATTGTTTTTCGTTTTGGTTGTGCTGAGTCTCTGTTGCTGCGCGCAGGCTTTCTCTGCTTGCGGCAAACAGGGGCTACTCTTTGTTTCAGCACACGAGGTTCTCACTGCAGTGTCTTCTCTTGTGGGGGAGCGTGGGTTCTAGGCACATGGGCCTTGGCAATTGTAGCTCCTGGGCTCTAGAGCAGAGGCTCAGTAGTTGTGCATGAGCTCACTTGCTCCGAGGCATGTGGGATCTTCTGGGACCAGGGATGGAACTGGTGTTCCTTGTATTGCAAGGTGGCTTCTTAACCACGAGACCACCAGGGAAGCCCCATATAACCATTTGTTTTGATGGCTCTATGTGTCAGCCCAAGCCTGGCCTTCACCCAGGCATGCATGTGTTGAAAGAAGTTGATCTAATTATAAGTGTATTTCTCCTTTATATTATAGTCAGGGCATAAAAATATGTGAACATTGCAGGTTCGTTTCCAGAGGGAGGTGTTCAGGTTTTGTCAAGACCAGGAGGCCTTGGTCTGATGAGGGAGATATTTTATTCAGAAATATCTATCCTAAGAAGCTCACCTCCTGAATTTGGCTCCATCCCAAATGCAATGCAATTTGTTCTGATACATTTCAGCAAATCCCCATTAAGATGGAACGCCAATAGACAGTTATGCCATAGTTTGGGTTCAAAACCAGCCACACCACCTAATAGCTTCTATCACCTCCTCTGCCTCAGTCTCCTCATTTGTAAAACTGAGGTCTGTAGTTTTGCAGGCTGTTATGACAAAGTGCTACAAGCCAGGTGGCTGACAGCAGAGATTTGTTCTCTCATAGTCTGGGAGCTAGGTGTCCAGGTTCAAGGTGAGGGCAGGGTTGGTTCCTTCCGAGGACTCAGGGAGAATTTGTTCCAGGTTTCTGGTGTTGTGCTGGCAATCTTCAGGAGTTCTACGGCTTCTAGAAGCATCACTCTGATCACTGCCTTTGTTTTTACATGGCACATGGTGTCTCCCCATGTGCCTTGTCTGGGTCTGAATGTCACCTCTTTGTAAGGACATAGCCATGATGGAGTAGGGTCCATCCTAATGACTTCATCTTACCTTGATTGTTGGCAAAGACCTAGTTTCCACATCAGATCACATACATGGGTGCTGGGGTCAGGACTTCAGCCTCATTTTGGGGACACAATTCAATGTATAACATAAGGTTAATAATACAGGGGATGAAATGGAAGATCTGAATGCTAGACACATGCCCAGGCTAACTCCACAGGCTCTTGGGGCTCACAAATGTCATCTGAGATGCATCTATCTGAACAGTTTACAGGATGCTCAGCTGGGAGGTGCCCAGGTAGCTCACAGTGCATTCCAATGTGGTCCTGGGATTCAGAACTGGCCGGGAAGGGTGGGAAGGCTTTCTAGCCAAGGGATCCCATGAACCAGGTGGGTACAGAGCGAGTATGTTTGGGGAACAGAAGTGAAGCTGTGTGGTTAGAATAGGGTAGGTAGAGCTGTGATGGAAAGTGGGGAGGTCAACAGCTCTGAAGGCAAAGGAGGGGAATCTGTCCAGGACCTTGGTAAAAACTTGGGCACAACACCTGAGTCCTGTTGGGTCTCACCCCCATTCTCTGCCATGAATTTATTGGCAGATTTCAGCACGTCTTCACCCACCCATCATTTAAGATACAGTTGCCGGCTCTACTGTGTTAAAAATAAACTGCATCTCCAGAATTGCTCCAGTGTCTCCTCTCATGAACAGGAAGTCAGTTACTGGAGTAAGTCTGAGCTAGACTCTACTGCCTTTTCAACGTTACGGTCAGGGTGAGCCTCGGCGCAGGACTTGAGTGCAGTGGAAGCATCAGCGGCTCAGAAGGAAGGTGCCTATAAAACAGGCCTGCAGCCCAGGAGCTGCCCGTTTCAACGTTTCTTCCTAAAACTGAGCTCAGGAAGTACTGATGGGAATTCCAGATGAAGCCTTAGTCAGCAGGCTAAGTGACTAAAGCCAGGACCAATTGCAGTGGCTGCGAGTTCTGGGAACAAAGGGCTGTTCGGGCGTCTGACAAACACGAGGCTGAACTGAGTCAGAACACAGGCCCCTGTGTCTCTCACATCCACGGGCTGAGCTCGGGCCTCAGTGAGAGCTGCTTCCTAAAAGGGACAAGGTACAGTCAGAACCGCAGAGGGGGCGTGGCTGAGTCAGCCAGAGTCCACCCCCACCACAGCCCCCCGCCTGGAGCAAGCCCCCCCTCCACTCCCCCTGCAAGGCCCCGGTCCCCACCAGCCCCCAGGCAGCCAGGCCCGTCCAAGTGGGCAGCATGGGGATATCCCTCTCTGGGTGGCTGTTCCCAGAGGGGGTCAGAGGGCACCATGGTGCGTAAACTTGTGTCCCTGAAGGGGACCCCCGCTCTGGAGGCCCCCTGCCTGTCACTTCTCCTCTAGCCTGTCAACAAAAAATCAATCAGCTGCTCTGAGAAAGAAATGGGAAATTTTATTTGAGCCAGATGTGAGGGTTGTAAGCTGGAAAGAGCATCTCGGTGTCAACTACAAATTGCACTTGCCATCTACAAGGGTTCAACCACGTGGTGCTGCAGCTGCCGACTTTCAACATCCCCCGAGAGGAGTTTCAGGGTGGGGAGCAGAAGTGAGGCCCTCTGTGCTCTGGCAGGACTGATCTCAGATAGATATTTTTAGGAGCCACTTTTATAAGCCCAATTCTTTTGTCTCCTCATACCTAGGAGAGCACTAAAATCCTTCATGGTAACGACTGTTCCTCGCGACGAGCAGAAACCTTCTGGAAAGGGGTGTGCTAGGTTGTATGTACTCCCTCTTCACCAGAATCACACATATACTGACCTCCCCCCACCCCAGCCGTCCCTGCCTCTTTGGAGCAGTCTTTCAGAGCTATCTGAGGCACTGTCTCCCGGGCTGCAGTCCCCTTCTTTTGCTCCAAGTAAAACTGAACTCACAACTCTCACGTTGTGCATCTTTTTAAGTCAACATCAGAAATCTCCAAGGACCGCTGAACCAGCCAGAAGTCAAGGCATAGTTAGATACAGTTTTTGAGACAGATGCTGCTCATCAAGTGATGTATTATTGACAGATTAAAAATACAGGTCTGAGCGGCATTGCGGTGGCTCCTGTGACCCCTGACCAGATTCAGAAGGGATGTGATCTTTAAGGACTGTTTGTGGATGCTGGGAGAACGTTGCTCTTCCTGGCTGAGCAGGTGTTCTTGCCAATGGGAAGATTTGGTCGATGCCTAAAACAGGATCCACAGTGTTGGGGAGAGAGGAGGCCAGAGGGCAGAGAACTTTTATGTTTAAATGTTTCTTGGCTTGCCATAAAATATGGATTTTTATCCCACAAAAGCACCCAGGGTGACCTTGGGTTGGCTCCTCAGCCAGACTGGGAGCCGATGGTGCCTGGTTGAAAGGCCAGTCCATTTTGTAAGTCATGTAAGGACAGGACTGCCTGCCACCAGGCTCCCAGTCCTCTGAGAAGGAAGGGAAAGGTGGTCCCAGTGGAGACAGAAGGTCCACCCCCTCTGCCATCTTCTGCAAGGCCCCTTCTTCAGCGAGAGAGCACTGCTTGGGGGAGTGGTGGCCCTGTCTCACCTGCCTGATCCCCCAGCAGGGTCACTACAGAAGGCTCATACCACAGTGTGCAGACCAAGCTCTGAAGGTTCAGAAAACACAGCTAAGTCTCATCACTTCTCTGCATTCATACTGTGTTTCTGTTTCTTTTTTTCTCTTTTTTGGCCATGCTGTGTGGCTTATAGGACCTTAGTTCCCTGACCAGGGACTGAACCTGGATCCTCAGCAGTGAACGTGTGGAGTCCTAACCACTAGACCACCAGGGAATTCCCCCACTGTGTTTTTAAACAAAAATTTGACTTGGCTTATGTTTCATTTACAGAAAAGTGATATTCAGTCAGGGTGTTGGTAAAATAATCAAGTTTATTCCAGGGTTCTGTTGACTCCTTACACAACCCAGCCGTGGCCAGGCCTGCTGCTTTCTGTGCTAAACCAGGATTCACGGACCTCTGAGGTCCTAGGTATGTCCACAGCTTAGACATGCAAGTCAGATGATAGTTTGTGTGTGAGAAGGCATGATCTCTTGGGGAGATAATGCCCTGTTGATGTCTGCCATGTCCCCTGGGTGCCTGGCTCAGCACCTGGCCAGGTGAGAACCAGACTCCTTGGGTTATTTCCCCAGAGAGACAGGACCAGGCCAGACTGTGTGCCCATACTGGGCTGCCCGTGGGCCCTGGTCTCAGACAAAACAAGTCTGTGCTCTGGGCACAGCTGGGGGACTCACTCTTTCCTAGAGTTGAAAATAAGGGACCTCTCTGTATCAGCTGGCTTCCCAGGTTACCCAGTGGTAGAGAACCAGCCTGCTAATGCAGGAGACGTAATAGACGTGGGTTCCGTCCCTGGGTCGGGAAGCTCCCCTGGAGGAGGGCATGGGAACCCCCTCCAATATTCTTGCCTGGAGAATCCCATGGACAGAGGAGCCCGTGGGCTGCAGCTCTCGGGCTCACAAAAAGCCAGACACGACTGAAGTGACTTAGCACTTCAGTGCCTGACTTAGGCAGCCAAAGTCAAAGGACCTTTATCTCATGCAGCTCAGAAACTTAAAAGCCTGAAAGGAAGGCCGAGGATGCTGGCGGGATTTCTCCAGCCTGGACCTGGGGGACGCAGAGCTGAGGAAAACCGCTTTGCTTTTGTGGGTTTGCAGCCAGGGTTGACTCAGGTCAGTGTGCTTGTTGATCTTCTGCTTCGAGGGGCCGGAGCTGATGCTGCTCTTTGCACCAGTGCCTCCCCGTGAGCTCGAACCCACTGGTGCTGACTCAGAGGGGCTGGAGTCTACGCTGTGGGGGCTCGGCGGTGTGGGGGACTGGATGGAACCACAGCTCTTCAGACGAGTGAACTGGGAGGAGACCCCTGCACTGCACGTGCGTCTCCAGGCCTTGCTTCCTTGTCTCTGATGGGGACTCATCATGGTGGACCTGCCAGGAAGCTGAGGACCAGAGCCTGCTAGGAGAGAGAGCCTCCAGGGAGTAGCTCCTTCACCTCCTGGGGCTGGAGGGAGACCAAGGCTTTTATACCGAGTGGCAGAGCCCCCTCCATCTGAGTTTTAGAAGGTGTGACCCCCCAGAGCACCTACACCAGCCCTGGCCCTCCCCCTGCTCCCTGGAGCGTGGAAGCAGGAAGGTAAAACCTTACCGTGGAATCTAGGAGGAAAAGCTCCTCCACTCCCAGCCAGCGGGGTGTGTGTGCTCAGTTGTGTCTGACTCTTCGCAGCCCCACTGACTGCAGCCCGCAAGGCTCCTCTGTCCATGGGATTACCCAGACAAGAATATTAGAGTGGGTTGCCATTTCCTTCTCCAGGGAATCTTCCTGATCTAGGGGTCAAATCTGTGTCTCCTGCATCTCCTGCATTAGCAGGCAGATTATTTACCTCTAAGCCACATGGGCTACCATTGGGACACCCAGGGCGACTGCTGACCTAATGAAGCAGCCCTCGAGGCATGGGGGGCCGTGGGCCCCACCACGGCCTCTGTTCTCACCAAGGTTCTGTATGTATTATCGAATAAACACTTCTGTTTGCCCGGAGCCCTTTGCTCAGTGTCCAGGGACTCTGCATAGCTCTTGGCTGATTGTGACCGGCTTCTCAGGTCTGTCCTGAGAGTGGCTTCCCTGAGCTCCTAGCTCTCTGAATTCAGAGTCTGGCCAACTTTGGAAGACTGCTCTCTGAATTCACAAATGTGTTACCTTTTGGGCTTCCCTGGTAGTTGACATGGTGAAGACTTTGCCTGCAATTCGGGAAACCTAGATTCAATCCCTGGGTTGTGAAGATCCCCTGGGGAGGGGGGATTCAGAGCTCTCTCTGAATTCAGAGAGCTAGGAGCTCAGGGAAACGAGACCTTTGTACCTGCTGTTCCTTCTGTCGGTCACACTTTCTTCACCCACCATGGTTTCACAGGCTCATCTCTTTTGTCCCTGTTCAAATATTACTTTCTTGCTAGCACAGTCAGGTAAATGAAGAAAAACATTAAAAATTAAAACTCGGTTTCAACTTAACCTTCGCAATAAGGTAATAATCAACTGCATGTAGACTGTCTTTTCATTTCTTTGTGTTTCAAGTTCAGTAGACACTTAAAAGGTCTACTTTTTGAGATCTTTTGAGAATTTGGAGAGCAATCTTCTAAAGTCGCTCAGTCGTGTCGGACTCTTTGTGACCCCATGGACTGTAGCCCGCCAGGCTCCTCTGTCCACGGAGANAAACATTAAAAATTAAAACTCGGTTTCAACTTAACCTTCGCAATAAGGTAATAATCAACTGCATGTAGACTGTCTTTTCATTTCTTTGTGTTTCAAGTTCAGTAGACACTTAAAAGGTCTACTTTTTGAGATCTTTTGAGAATTTGGAGAGCAATCTTCTAAAGTCGCTCAGTCGTGTCGGACTCTTTGTGACCCCATGGACTGTAGCCCGCCAGGCTCCTCTGTCCACGGAGATTCTCCAGGCAAGAATAATAGAGTAGGTTGCCATGCCCTCCTCCAGGGGATCTTCCCAATGCATCCACTTCTGGCTTTATTTTTCCCACACGGAGCTCTTGTGCCCAGCTCACAGGCGTGCATCTTATCTGTCTGTTCACTCACTGCTGCTGCAGCAGAGCAGGGCCTGGCCCCGAGAAGGTACTCAGCATCTGCTGAACCAGTGATTGCTATGGAGAGCACAGTCAGTACCAGAGGCAAAAATACCCATTTTGCAGTCTTTTTTTTTTTTTTTTGGCCATGCCATATGCCAGCTTGCAGGATCCTGGTTCCCGGACCAGCTATGGAATCCTACCACTGGGCCACCAGGGAATTCCTGGTCTGTCTGCTAAGGAGGGTGGTCCCTGCAGGCCTGTTGTCTGCCACACAGGAGAGGGGAGATGGGGTGCTGAGCACCCAGGGGACTGGAAGGAGCTAAACAGATAAATCTTCGAGTGGGGGCACTGGCATGGGCTTGCAGCTCCAAGCTCAGAGCTATAGGCGAAGAGATGCTAAGAACCCCAGAAATCCCACTCTGAGAACTGCCGTTTTAAGCATGCCTTTAGGTTGTGGTGGCCAAGTGACAGAACCCTGCACCTTCAGGAATGGGACTGCTCCCTGGTGCCTGCAGCATCTTGGGGGTGTGTGGGCCAAGGCCAGGCCCTGTGCCCCACACTTGGGTGAAGGGATGGTAACAAAATGTGGGCAGAGGTGGACAGTCGGGCGCAGGTGTCCTGAGGACACAGACCCTGCATTCACCTCGGAGGTGCAGAGTAGGAGCCCTGACTGTATCATCCAGCGCAGCCTGGAAACCTCAGCCGAGGTCTGAGCTCTACGTACAGCAGCAAGAGCCTGACTCCAAACCCCGGTTGCTGGAGGAATGGACGGACACAGGCATCTCGTAACAGAGCTCCATGGTCTCGCTGCTGAGACAGGTCAGGAGCACACATGAGGGATGGGGGCCTCACTGCTGTTTCAGGTGTTATCTTATGGGGTGAGTGACCCTCTGTGGACATGTCTGGGGTCCAAACCATGAGTGAGGAATCTGTTGGGGGAACATGTGTTCTGCTTGTTCAGGGCAGGCCATGCTGATCCCCAGCAGAAGAGGGCCCATGTGGGGAAAACAGACAGTGGAAGGCACTTCTCTGGGTGGAGCTGGGTGGGGGTACCCCCGGCCATCCTCACAGGTCGAGGCCCAAGGAGCGGACGCTTCAGGCCCGGCACCAAGGGCACCTGTGAGCAGTTGCAGGGCAAGAGGACTCGCCACGCACCCCCTCACTGGCCCTGGGCAGTGGATGCACAAAAGAAAGGACAGGTGCCCAAAGACACTTGTTTTCAAACGCCTACCCCTCACCCCACCAGCTAACCCCAGTCGCATTACGAGTCCCCAAAGATGTGTATTTGTACACAGGCTGACAGTCAAGATCAAGTATAAATCTGAGGGCAAAGATCACTTTTTTTTTTTTTTTAATTGGATTTGGCTTTGATGAGTACTGACAAACCCTGCAGACACAAATACAAAATGATTGTAAACAAACAGGCCTTGCCAGCAGTCAGGAAAGGCAGAGAAAACACACACAAGTTGAGAGCCAGAGTCAGGCTCCCGTTCTTTCCCACACTAGTGACGGCTTTCCGATTTTATGCTGTTCTTTGTGCTTTCACTTTAGTAAAAGTCAGAAAGGGTAACATGTTTGCAAAGTGAGATACCAAACGGTACAAAATTGATCAATCCTGTGGGGTTCAAGGGAAGATGATTGTTTTACAAAATACTGAAAGATCACCAGCACTGACTTAAGTAATTTCCTTTTCTGGATGTTCAAGTCTCCCTGGCAATTTACCTAGGAAAATGACATGCACCCAATAGAAAACTGGCATTCAGAAGACATTTTCATTATGGATACATTCTTGTTAAATGTATGGAATGAGAATTTCTAAAAATTGTAGCCCAAATTTATGCATTAAATATAAGATGCAGTAAACCTACTGAGTTTACTCACAAAATGGAGTAAGTCAGAACAGGTTCAGAGAAAGACAGATGGAACCCGAGACACACTGTCACTCCTGGGCCCTGGTCCCTAGGACACTCTGCTGGGGCCTCAGGACCGACAGCTGACACACCACAGCAAAGAAAAGTTCCTGCCCTCGACTGGAGGACAAACGAGCCATTTTTGCCACTGGATGCCTTGCTAAGACATGTCTTAACATCGCAGGATTAGATGGCCCATTTGGCTATATGACCCATCTTTAACGCTGATATACGAACTGTTAGAAAAATAATTTGACCAGGGATAGTGAGGCATTTTTTTAAAATAAAAAGTTAAAAATATCTGAGTGTTCAAATCCAACCTTTTCATACCATCAGTTTTGGTTTTGATAAGATTATATCAAAGGCAGCACACAAAAAACCATGCAACCACAAGGTGATCTGGTGTGTGAGACCTGGCATCACAGCGACTATTTTAACAGCACAGCAGCAACGATTTCTTCCTTGTGGCCTGACGTGACACAGCTTTATTAGACAGCAGGCCGAGCACAAAGTCCACATGTCCTCTCCCTCACCAGGGTCCCCTGACTGGACCCGGGTCTTGGCAGAGGCCCCATACTGATTGCGTGATCAAGGAAACTGAAGTCACACCAGCCCTGCAGCCCTAGTGGGTCTGTCACCCCGAGGTTCTCTGCTGGGGAGGGTGGAGATGCCCCGAGCTGAGACCTGAAAGTACGTCTTCCCCAGATTCTGCCCCCTCCTCTGAGAACTGTCAGCTCATGGCGGGGCCGGGAAAGGGGTGCCCAGGGGCTTTCCTAAGGTTTCAGATCAGTGTCCTGTCCATCACCCAGGCCCAAGGGGCAGACGCCGTTTCCCAGGGCTTGAGCAACCACCTGGCCAGCACTGCTGTAAGCTGTGTTTCTGTTTTTCCAACTGAATTTTGAGCGTCTTCCACCCCGACTGCTGTAATTAACTAAAATTAGAACTTTATAAAAATCTGTAAGTGCAAGCTTCAACATCTGAAAAAAGGTAGCTATGAACAAATAAATAAGCACAGACAATTCTTAAAGGCTGATTCTTTGGCCTTCCGGCAGGAAGCCACACTTCAGCCACGGCGGCTGTGCTTCAGAAGGAAGGAGCCGGGACTCACGAGGGGGTTGCTGCTGAGGGCCGCCAGCTGCGGGGGTCAAGGATGGGGGTGCTGCTGAGGGCTGCCAGCCGCGGGGGTCAAGGCGCACAGCTGGCATGAGGACCTGTATGTGGGCAGGTGTGTGGTGCCTGGGAGGATCCCCTAGGCTGGCTTAGAGGTAGGAAATCAGGGAGGAGACCAGGCCAAGGCAGAGGGAGGGAGGAAACAGCCGGCCCTGAGGGCAGAGGCTCTCCTCTCCTGCCCCCCATGCCCTACTCACAGGGTCACCCCGCTGAGTGTGTGGAGAGAAAGCACAGCATTGCTGATGCAGCTATGTCATCTACCTAGGACTGCTGAATACCCACATAATGTGGGAATCATGCTTTGAAAACCAAAAGACTCTTAAGACTACAAACCATCAGAAAACCAGCCTCGCTCGCAGCTGCACACGCAGGGGCTGGAGGCAACCTGAGCCCCAGATACCACCAGGCACAGCAGCAGTGCTGGGGCGCTGGCAGCGAGCTCCCAGCCGCACAGCCTCGCGCCCGCAGCCAGGACGGTGGAGAGTGGACGGTTCACGTGTGAAAACTGCCCGCAGCCCTGCAGACAGGGCCGGGGAGCAGAGCCGAGGCTCACCCAGAGCCCCATACGCACAATTCATGGGAATTTATAAAAACAATACAAAGGCCCCTGCCTTTTCAACATTATAATTTATAGAACATTCTATACAAAACAGTCTTTAAAAGAACTCTGACTATCTTAGAAGAAGTCCATAGCCGTTGGCCTTCTCTTTGGTGTGGCGGTCAGCGGCTTCTTGGGGCCCAGAGGGGTGCTGGCCGGCGAGCTGGTGGGGGTCTTCAGCACCCCATGGAGGGGCCTCTGCTCAGGGTTGAAGGCCACTCGGGAGGGGCCCGTGGGACTGACCAAGATGCTCTTGTCTGTCTTCTTGAACTCTGCCTCGGACGAAAGCCAGGCCACAGTTAATAGGGCATGACTCCTCTTGTCTGCCCACTGGCCCCACTGGTGCTGCCCCACCCCTCGCAGGCTCCCACGGGCCCTCAGCCCGGGAGGTGGGGCCGCCAGCGAGGCTCCTGCCCTCAGATGCCTCTCCTCCTCCATGGAAAATGCCCCTAGGCCACCTGGATGGGGCACTGGTGGGCCATGGGGTAGTTATGGAACACGGATGCTTGGTGAACCCCAAGTTTTGAACAGTTTCAGGAGGACCCTTTCCTTCGTGGCTGATTGATTCCTGTTTTCTCTAGCTCTAAAAACCAGAGTTTCTCAGGTCCCTTCCAGATAGTCCCTCCCCTCTGCACACACTCACCCTTACTTGTGGTCCCTAAACACAGCCAGGACCTAAACTCATTATGTACTCCTAAAAAGTTTGGTTTCCTCCTTTGAAGAAACAAAACTAATCACACCTGTACTAAAAGCAGTCAGACAGTCCCCCCCAACCCTCCCTGACCCCAGACGGGGTGCCTGGACCAAGGCAGCCATGGTGACAGAGAGACCCACAGACAGACCTAACCCTAACCCACGCTCACCTGCTGTCATGTTCCTGTTCAATCCAAAAGTCACCTTCTTGGAGCTGGACGGGGTTCTGTGTGGCTACAGGAAAAAATGGCAGGGCAAGAAGTAAAAAGACAATGGCTAAGCCGTCCCCAGAACCCACGGTGCCTCCAGGCAAGGCAGGGGCAGGCCAGCCCCGCTCTGCAAGGACCGCCCGTCCCGCCGGGGTCCCGGGGAGAGGGAGCAGAGTGAGGACGGTTGACACCTCCGGGGAACACCTTGGTCCAGACCCCACAGTTCACCTCGTGAGTGGAGTACTGGGAGCCCTGTAAGAGAACCTAGCTTCTGTGGGTGGCGGACAGGCACGTCCCAACGTCCTGTGTCAAGGCCTCCGGAAGGGGACCCATTCTGCATTCTGCAGCACCCTGACGAGCTCCTTCTTAGAACACCATAGTTTTGTCCACCACTTCCGCTTTAACATCACCAACATTTTAGGACAGAAACTTGGCTTGCACAAGTCCTGAGTCACTGAACTAATATCCTCAAGACATCTTAAAAGAACACACAAATATTAACACAGACAGTAGTCACTCTGCTGGTTCAAGTGGGTGCTTGTTAATTTTTTTAGCTGTACCATGGGGCATGCGGGATCTTAGTTCCCTCTCCAGGGATCAAACCTGTGCCCCATGCATTGAGAACAAGAGTCGCAACCACCGGGTCACCAGGGAAGTCTTAGAGCGGGTGCTATTTAAATGTCCACTTGTCGTGGGTACCCTGGCAGGGCCAGCCAAGCACGCACGCCCATCTTGAAGGCTCCACCAGGACCCGTGTCTTCTGGAGGCAGACTGGATGCAGCCCAGCAGCCTGGCCTGGGGCTTGCTCACTCCGAGGAGCACTCAGCAGAGCCGGCCCTGCTTTCCTGACCTGAGAACAGCTCCAGCCCCCTCCCACCACTGGGGCCCCTCCCACCTCCCCTCATGTCCAGGGCAGACCTACAGAGCCAGGCTCTACAGAGTTTCCGACTTTCCCCCTCATTGCCTAGAAGTGTGAATTCAAGGATGACCCCCATGTCCTGCTGATGTACATACAACAGCATCACCGACTGCACCTCAAGTTCCCTGGCCAAGCCCCTGGTCTGCCTCAGGCCAGCCTGACTCCCTGAATGGGGGCCTGCAGGCCATGGACAGCAGCAGAGGCTAGAGGCTGGCTGCAGATGGGAAGGGGTCTGGGGTGGGACTGTGCTGGGGGAGAGCAGTGTGGGGCAAGTACCTGCAGGGTGGGGCCTGGTGAGGCAGCAGTGCTGCCCTTGGCCTTCCTGAAGAACAGGGGCTTTGGGGAGGACGCAGCATCAAACTGCATGAAGTCCTTCTCCGTCCTCAGCTTCTTCTTCAAAGGGCCATGCACCCCACCACTGCCCTGTGTGAGGGGGATGAGATGGGGTCACTCCTACCCATGCGTGTGGGAAGGGAGCAGACAAAACAGAGGACCCACCTACCCAGAGGCTCACCCCAGGCCCCTAAACAGCTCGCTTCTGGAGCAGACGTTGCAGAAACCCCTGCCTCCCTGCGCTGGCTCCGTGTCCACAGCCAGGGGTCTCCTGTCTTCTCAGCCACAAGAACCCTCTTTCACTCATCTACAAACCTGTGCCCATGCCAGAGGGTTTCTGGCTTTCAGAGACTGTGTGCTACGTTGTAGCTCACTGTCTCACCCCACCGCCCATGGAGAGTCTGCACAGAGGGTGGGTGTGAAGCTGGGAACAGAACCTTCCCTGGGACTTTACACTGACAGCCGCCCACAGCAGAGCCCGCTCCTGTTCCAGAGCCTCGGGGGTCAGGGAAACTTAAGGTGGCTCCCGTCACACAATGGTTTTGTCCCTGGTGTTCCTGGCGCAGAAGTTTGCCACCTTCCCCTGGAGGGAACCTGGAGCTGCAGACCTGGGCCAGAACGCTGCCCCTTGTGGAGGAAGACCTCCCCAGACCCTCCAACCATCTACAAAAGGGGCTGCCAGGGAAAAAGGAAACCTTCTCAGACGCTCTCAGTTAAGGAAAACGAGCAGCAATGACCAGTGGGTGATGGGCAGAGGCTGGAGAGCCCCGGGGGCGTGACACAGGTGCTGCAGTGTCAGGGAAGGCCCAGGTGGGGGTGGACTTCCCGGATCCCAGCTGGATGCGTTTCCCGCCCTCAGATCTCCCACTGACCCCTCGGGGGTCCTGCACTGTGAAGCCTGGCACAAGTTGTGCCCGCGTCCTTGCAGGCTCCCTAAAGGCCCTGGGGTCAGAAGTGCTGCAAAAAGCAGGAGCCGTGGGCACGCATGCTAGGCAGGCCAGCGAGCTGGCGCTGGGAGGCCCAGGGGGTCATGCATCCAGCCCCGCAGGCCGTGAGGACTGCCTCTGCAAGGAGTGGAAGCAGCCCAGGGAGATGACGGCTGCCCTGCACGGGCGCGGCCACACGCATGCATAGGGAGGAGGGCGAGAGCTGCACACCCGGAGTCTGGCCCCTTCTATCTGCTCCAGAGATCCAAGGGGAGAAAAGCTTCCAGTGAAAAAGAACAGGGGTAAGAGTCTGGGGCTTCTCCTGCCAATGGAGCCCAGGACTGGCCAGGAGCTGGAGGAACATGAGCTCCACATGTGATGGGGGCACCCTGCCTGTTCACTCCATGGAGGTGGAGTGCCCGCTGGGCCATTGGGACGATCCCCCAGCCTGATGCTGGCCCCGTCACACCTCTGATCACTGGGGGTGGGGGGGGGAGGGGAGGCACCGGACGCCTCTGAGACAGGTCACTATTTACTCCTTGGTAGAGGGTGTTAGGAGCCATGACGGCTCCTGGTCCAGGGTCTGACTGCCCCCTGCCCTGGGGCCGANGGGACGATCCCCCAGCCTGATGCTGGCCCCGTCACACCTCTGATCACTGGGGGTGGGGGTGGGAGGGGAGGCACCGGACGCCTCTGAGACAGGTCACTATTTACTCCTTGGTAGAGGGTGTTAGGAGCCATGACGGCTCCTGGTCCAGGGTCTGACTGCCCCCTGCCCTGGGGCCGAGGGGGCGGGGCCCTGACACTCCTGCCTGGGAGCCCCCCTCTGCCTTACCAGGGCCGGGATGAGCTTCATTCCTCTGGGCTCCACCGAGTTTGACATCTCCTTCATTTTCTTCCTCTTTTTCAAAATGGCAGCTTTCTGAGCACACGAGTCATAGAGGTCAAGGCCGCTGGGCCCCCCACTCTTTTTCTTCAGTTTCCCACCCAGAGGCAGGGAGGTGGGGCAGTCCCTTCTGTCTGCTGGGTTGGCTGGGGGCCCTTCCCTCTGGGGTGGGGGCCAGGCCAGCACAGGCGGGCCACTGCCATTGACCAGCAGGGCTCCCAGCTCCCGCCTCTTCTTCAGGA
Organism: Oreotragus oreotragus; assembly: GCA_006410675.1. Lineage (NCBI taxonomy): Eukaryota > Metazoa > Chordata > Mammalia > Artiodactyla > Bovidae > Oreotragus > Oreotragus oreotragus. The sequence goes on along the minus strand of SJYX01023869.1, from coordinate 231,699 downwards.
CCGGGGCACCACTGGCTGGGGCCGCGTGAGGGGCCACCCCCTCCAGAGGTGACACTGTTGACTCCAGGCCCTCCACCTGGATCCTTGGGCTCCTCTTCCTGGGGCGTTTCCTCTTGTGTGAAGAGGGCAGCTCTGAGCTGCTCTGCTCCCGGGTGCTGGGCATGGCCAAAATTCCCAGCTCAGCCCCACTTTCCTCCGGGGCTCTTTTGGGACTGGCCTCTGGCTCCCGGCTCCCATTCTGTTCCGGGCGCGTGGCTTCCCCACTGGGCCCTGTGCATTCAGCCTGGAGTTGCTTCTTCTTCTTCTTCTTCCTCTTTTTCTTTGGAATGCCACTTTTGTTCTCTTCCTTGGCAGGGGAGAACGTGGTTCCTAGAGACACAAGTCAGTCAACAAGTGCCTGGTGCCCAGGGGACCTGCCAGGGTTGGGGGTACCCACAGCATGTCGCCAGTCCCCGCCAGGCCCTTCTCTGTGTCCTCGAAACCCACAAGCTTTCTCACTTCCCCATCTCTTCCCCTCCCCAACCATGCCTGGAAACCTTCCTGAGGCCTATTTTGATGTAAACGGATCTGAAAGAGTATTCAGATTCCTACTGACTTTCAGGCCCATATCTGGTAATAAAACAAGTGCCCCGAAGGGCAATGTCCACCTAGGACGTCCACATCCCCACCCTCTTCCTTCATGAGGAGTCCGCTATGCTTCCACTTCAGCAAGGCCGGAGCACGGTCCCCAGACAACAGCACAACAGCTGAGGGACGCTCTCTACACATCTCGGCCCTTCAGAGTGACGGCTCTCACTCTGCGGTGGCCCGTGTGGATGTGAAAGGTGCTCCCTGGGCCACACTGGTCCACCGAGTGCTGACCAAGAGCTCTGCAGCTCACCTTTCCCTCCTGCCATGTCTGTCTTCTCCACAGGTTTATTCTCTTTCTTCCTATCTGTTCCTTGACTGAGGGTCTGGTCATCTTCATCAGCAATGGTATCCTCAGAAAAACTGAGGTGAGAGAGACTGCCTGCTGGACACCAAAGACAACGTCTGGTCACAAAGACACGTCTGGTCAGCTTTCTGAGACAAGCACAGCCCTGCCCCCCACGTGGGTAATTTCAGCCCTGATTCCCGCTGAGTCCCTTATTGCTTCTCCACCCCCAACCTGAAAAGTTGCTGCTGCAGGGATCAGAGACTAGGCTCTGCAGGTTTCTCAGCTGAGGCGAGGTCAGGGACTGTAGACCCAGGGCGACAGCCTCCAGAGCTCACCCCACAGGGGTTCGCTGTGCCACCTCCACATCTCGACAAGGTCTGTGGGGCCCCCATTCGAAGCACCCCAAATGCACAAGAGGCAGGGGCAGCAGACACACCCACCTGCTCAAATGTAACCCAGCTTTCAAGGAGCAGTTCCCCTCCCCAACCCCGGGGGGACTGGAGGGGAGGGATGGAGGCCGACTGATCCTAGTGAGAGAGACTCTGACATTGACCTTTTTTCTTCAGGAAGGCTCAAGCTGGAATCCGCCTGTTAATTCCCCCTAGTCCCACCCCAACAAGAAGAATGGCGCCCGGCTCCATGGTGCCCGTGTTCATTGAGAACATCACCGATTACAATCTTCTGATTTTCCTCACCTTCAGAGAGATCTTGGAATCTGAAAAAGAAAACAACAAAGGTTCCTAAAGAAACTGCGTCTTCCTGCCCCTCATAAACACATGCACTAACTTTTTACGATATAAGATATGTTTTTCCTTAAAATCTTTATTGAGATATATAATTCACATACCAAACAATTCACCCATTTAAAGTGTACAACTGAATGCTCTATTATCAATGTTTTTTCTTTTCCAATTTTCAATATATTTTTTTATCAAAGTATAGATGATTTATAACGCTAATTTGTTTTGTATGGCACAGTGACTCAATTATACACATATAAGTTATTTTTCAAATTCTCCCCCATTATGTATTGCAAGATATTTAACAGTTCTCTGTGCTATAGGTTAGGACCTTGTCGTTTTTCCACTCACTATGTAAGGAATTAACGTGTAAGTGACATCTGGAGTCTGTGAAGTCACTTTTCCTTCTTCTCCAGAAAGGGTGGTAGAGAAAGAAGGACGTGTGAGGTAAAGGCCAGAAACCAAGGACAAAACTGCCCTCAAGTAACACACGCATGACATGAAGATCTAAGGCTTTGTTCTGGCACATCCCAGTGAGACTGGAGGTGGAAAAGCTACCACCTCTACTTACATTCCAGTCCCTCTTTGTTACCGAGCGGAGATGGCCAGCCGTGTTTTGTTCTACATGACTGTGCTGAGTTAGAACAAAAGCAAGCGTGGAGGCGTGCGCCGGGCAGGGGCAGCGCCAGGGAGCAGAAAGGCTGAGTCCAGCCCCAGGTCTGGCAGCTGCAACCCCAGGCGATGGGTGGCCTCCTTGTACCCCCGCTACCTCATCTGTCAAATGGGGCAATCCCAGAAGCTGCCTTGTGGGCTCTCCTGAGTGTGAAATAATCTGAGTAAGTGCTCGGGACAGGGCGGCTCAGAGCGCAGCGGGGCTCAGCTGTTGCCTGTCGTCAGCTGCAACGAGCCGCGGGACTTCACGCTCACACAGGTGACAGAACCTGCTTCTGGCACACTCCCAGGGAGGTGGGGAGGAGGGAGCTGAGCTGCTCTTGGACCCTTGCTGCTACGTCTTGACCTAAAGACCTCCTCCTCCATCTCTACCACATAGCTAGGGGGTGAGTGCAGCTGCCTGGGCAGAGGGGAACTGGAGAGGCAAGAGCCTCTCCATGGAACCTTCCAGCGAACGTGTGTGTAAGGTGAAGTGCAGAAGCATCCGAGGTGAGTGGGTGAGAGCTCCTGCCCGGAGTGAAACAGAAGGGTGGGGCTTGAGTGCGGAGGACGGCCAGGTGAAACCTTCCTCCCCAGTCACTTACTTCTTGATGAGCTCGGAGAGGCGTTTCCTGTTGAAGGGAGGGACGTTTTTCCTGTTGGTCATTTCCAGGAGTCGGTCAGCAACCGCCTTGTAGTCAAACTAGGTGAGAAGAAACGCTACGTGTCTGCCGAAGTACAGCCCCACCTGACCAGGAATCATGCCAACTGGAGACACGCAGCCCAGAGCGCTCCCTGCAGGACGTCCACACAACGTGTCGAAGGCTTGCCCACCAGGCGCCTAATAGCCACTGCCTTCGAAAACTTTCTTCTACTTATTCTTGGGGGAAGCTATTCTTTGTTTTACTTCTTCTTCGTGAAAATTTAGGGGGCTGTGTTGTTCTCTAAACTTAATCTAGATGTTCAATTCGTAATTGGTAACACAGTAAACTCCCTTTATTGAAGAAGTACCATCGGGCTGGCTTAACTGTATAGAAGACAACAAATCTCAGTTAAAGCCAAAACGAAGACTGACATCTTCCAAAATGCCATCGTATTTAAATCTGTCTCCAATAAGCTCATTAGAAGAAAAGTGACACCAGTGACCCAGAGATTAAGAAGAACCTCATGCATTAGGCCTGTGGTTTAATTATGTCCGATCCCAATTCCCCTTTAGTTAGGCAGCTCTCCACAAAGAGACAATTGCTACCAACCTGGAGAAGTGGCCCGGTGTCCTCCACACTTCCGCTGCCATCCTGTCTACCTTCCCGGCTGCCCTCCTCTTTTCCGGGGTGACATCTGCCTAGTGCTGTCAAGCGACATGTCCACAGACACAATTCAGATACTTGGCCACGGCTGCCCCCAAAGGAGCCACCGGTCAATTAGGTGTCTTTTGGTATTTTCAACCTCCAGACACTAAAAAACAAAACAATAAACCTCATACATTTTGCCTTTTGATTACCTCACAGACAAAACTCCCACCATGAACTGCAGTGGAGGTGGGCAGCACACTCGTGGGCCAGGGGCTCGAGCCAGAGGGAGGAGGAAAGCTGGGGCAGTGCTGAACTCCCCACAGCACGACGCTGACCCCCAGGGGCCACCTCAGGAAACACAATGACCTAATGCTAACATGACTTTTTAAACCTTTTTATTTTATATTGGATACAGCCAGTTGACAATGTTGACAGTTTCAGGTGGACAGCAAAGGGACTCAGCCATACACACACATATATTCACGCTTCCCCAAAGTCCCCTCCCATCCTGCTGGCCACGTAACACTGAGCAGAGCTCCTGGTGCTGTATAGTAAGCCCTTCCTTCCTTCCTTCCTCCTGTTGTCCCTCCCTAAGTGTCCATCAAGAGAGGAACTGATAAAGAAGGTGGTGTATATACACAGTGGAGTATCACTGAGCCATTAAAAAAGTGAAACAATACCAACTGTGGCAACACGGATGGACTGAGAGATTGTCAAACAGAGTGAAGTCAGTCAGACAGAGAAGGAGAAATATCACATAACATCCCTTCTATGTAGAATCTAAAAAGAAATGATACAAAGAAACCTACAAATCAGAAACAGACTCACAGACTTGGAAAACTCATGACTGCCAGGGAGAAGAATGGGGGGGAAGGGATAGTTAGGAGTTTGGGATCAACATGTACACACTGCTGTATTTAAAATGGACACGGCTTTCCTGGTGGTTCAGTGGTAAAGAATCTGCCTGCCGATGCGGAAGACACAGGGTCTGATCCCTGGCCCGGGAGGATCCCACACACCAGGGAGCAACTAAGCCTGTGCACAGCAACTACTGATACTGAGCCTGCGCTCTAAAGCCTGGAAGCTGCAACGGAGTCCACGTGCCACACCCGCTGAAGTCTGCACGCCCTGGAGCCCACGCTCCGCACTGAGAGGCCACAGCAATGAGAAGCCCGTCACCGAAACTAGAGAGGCACCCCCAGTTGCCGCACCTAGAGAAAAGCCTGAGCAGCAATGAAGACCCAGCACAGCCAAAAAATAAGTTATTAAAAAACAAAACAAAACGGATAACCAACAAGTACAGCTAACGTGACTTTCACCATGTACTAAATAACTGAGCATCACAGCCATGGAGAAGCAGATGCACGTTGCTACTGAGATCTCACAAGCGCTCACAGGTGTCCTGTCTCTGGCATGCTCTCAGCTCCTGAGTGGTGTGGCCTCAGGCAAAAGACTGGGCAGGTCCCCCAAGCATTTGATGGAGAACCTGGGAGGACAACTTGGAAGGCGCTTAGGGAAAGGGGGCGCTCTGGTTCAGACAGAAACATTGTGGCAGGAGAGGTCCAGAGACAACACAAAACACGCTTGAGGCTGTTCAGCTAATGCTGTCGCCCACGGTGAATGTAAAATGAGAATATCTTTTCTTTCTTAAAGATTTCTTTCCTCACTAAATAATAAAATAACATCATTGTAGAGGACTTAGAAAAACAGACAAAAGCACAAAGGAAAATAAGAGATCACGCACAATTCTGCTATGCAGGCTAGCTCCTGCCACCTTACATACTCTTCCAGATACACACAAACGTGTTTATATACGTCTATATCTAAACATAAAAACCAGGCACTTCCCACACAGGGTTCTTGTTATTGTTCAATCACTAAGCTGTGTCCAACTCTTGGCGACCCTCTGGACTGCAGCATGTCAGGCTTCCCTGTCCTTCACTATCTCCGGGAGTTTGTGCAAATTCATGTCCACTGAGTTGATGATGCCACCCAACCATCTCATCCTCTGCTGCCCTCTGCTTGTCCTCATGCAATCATTCCCAGCATCAGGGTCTTTTCCAGTGAGTCAGTCTTTGCATCAGGTGGCCTAAGTATTGGTGATTCAGCATCAGTCCTTCCAATGAATATTCAGGGTTGATTTCCTTTAGGATTGACTGGTTTGATCTCCTCGGCAGTACAAGGGACTTTTAAGAATCTTCTCCAGCACAACTTGGAAGCAATAATTCTTCGGCGCTCAGCCTTCTTTATGGTTCTACTCTCACATCCGTACGTGAGTNTTCAGCATCAGTCCTTCCAATGAATATTCAGGGTTGATTTCCTTTAGGATTGACTGGTTTGATCTCCTCGGCAGTACAAGGGACTTTTAAGAATCTTCTCCAGCACAACTTGGAAGCAATAATTCTTCGGCGCTCAGCCTTCTTTATGGTTCTACTCTCACATCCGTACGTGAGTACTAAAAAAACCGTACCTTTTCTATATGGACTTCTGTAAGCCAAGTGATACTTCTGCTTTTTAAAAATATTGTCTAGGTTTCTTTGTCTCGCTATAAAAAATCTTTCCCTGGCCGTTAAATTTTGAAAGCTTTCCTTTTTAATGACTCCAGGACATTTCAAAGGCATGGGTACATCTTGAACTAGCCCTTCACTTACCGCCAAGGCACTGAGATGCTATCAACCATAGGAAATTCTGATGAGGCTGCAATTTAAATGCCCCACGTGAGTCCCATGGACACTAAACAGTGCTGAGAGCGAGATGCGTCCATGGTGGGTGTTTACACACCCTAAGGAAAAGAATCTTGGAGGAAGGCGGAGACAGAGAGGAGAGCTGCAGACACAAGACTTATTCCCAACACATCTGCAAATTGGGTCTCCGACCAGGGACCCTTCAACAGGCATGAGGCCAGATTAAGATTATTTTTTTAAAGCTGCAACATCAAAAAACACATAGAACCCAAAGCAACAGCAATGGAAATGATGAAACCCTGGAAGAAAGCCTCGTGACCTGGGAGACGCAGAAAAGTGTGTATGTGTATGCCCAGGGTGACCAGGCTCTGGACCGTGCAGGCGTCTTAACAGAGCCGTGCTTCCCTCCACGGGTGGTGCTCAAGGCAGAGGCCCCTCTGATCAACTCCAGGTGGTAGTCAGTGAGCTGCCAACAAATGCACTGAAAACTGCTCCTGTGATGTGAATTTTACCTAGGAAAGACCCTTCAAGTAAATTTCTCACCTGCTTTCTTTTTCCTGGCCGCTTTTCTCCAGGCCATCTCGTTTCCAGACGCCTCTTCCTCTGAGAGGCCGGTGCCACCCACTTGTGTTTTCTGCTCCTTGACTGTCTCTTCAGGTACAAAAGGAGACTGATCTACAATGACTTCAAAAACACCCCTAGCTATAGTCTGTACCAAAGTCTGGCTGAGGGCGGAAGCACAGCAGAGAGAGCGTGTTAGCGGATGGCCTGAACTCTGTTCCCTCAAGGAGCACAGCGGGCGAGACGCAGAGCGCGCCACTGCTCGCCCAGTCCAGCCCACCAGGGACCCGTGGGCCAGCACTGCATTTCTAGCCACACCCTGTGCTGACGCACTGCAGCCACGAGGGGCCATTAATGCTAAGTGCTGTGTGATGGAGTGGTGGGAACTGGGACAGAAGGAACGCAGGTGCAGGATGGGCGCGGGGAGGGAGAGATTCATGGAGCCCCTGGGGAACACAGCTGGGAGAGCCTAGCCAGAACTCAGAGCTGACAGGAGTTAGAACTTGGTGCTTCTGAGTGCTGGCTGACCTGTGCATCATATCTCACCTATAATTTTACCACCAGCCCCCATAAAGAAGTACCAACTGAAGTGGTAAAAGAAACATATGAATCACTTACTCCCTAGTCTTGGCAGCAATCTTGCAGAACGGATCAATAAACTTGAGATTTTGATCTGCCAAAAGCTGCATGTAACAAAGGAAAAAAAAAAAAGAGGGGAAAAAAAGAGCCTTTCAGATGTGCTCTTGAAAAAGGAACCACTGGTGTTTTTCAGACAGGTTGAATCAGACCCGCACATCTCTCAAAACGCCCAAAACGCACTCTGCTAAAAGTCATGGCCGCCATCCAATCATCTTAGTGCAGTGGCCAGAGAGGACTGCCCACCCCAACCGCTGGCACTGTTCCGCCCTACGTTCCCGACAGAGACTCCCTCCTCCACGGAGACAGGACACTCCCAGACACCAAGGCGAAGGAATTAAAAACCAACAACATACACTTTCTTTTAATTATGAAACAAACAAAAAACAAACACATGTTCACTGGTGACACTTGTGAGAAACAAAAAAAAAAGGAAATCACTGCTCCTCATTCCCAACTCAGATAATCACTGGCTTGCTAAAAATTGTGTTATTTCCTTTCTAGATCTGTGTCTTATACAAGCCATACCATTTGTGTAGCTTTGTCTACCTCTTTTTTCTCCTATTTTTTTTTGGCCATACCACATGGCATGCGGGATCTCAGTCCCCTGACCAGGGAGTAAACCCATGTTCCCTGAGGTGGAAGCAAGGAGTCCTAACCACCGGACAGTCAGTCAGGGAAGTTCCTCCACACTGCTATCTATCAGTCTCACACAATGCAGCTTTTGGGAATTTAGTTCCCCAACTAGGAAGTGAAATAGTGCCTGCTGCGCTGGAACTTCTAACCACTGGACTGCCAAGAAAGTCCCTTGCCTTTTAAAAACTCAACCTCATGAATATCTCCTCGTGTTACAGAATTCTTCAATGGACTATCTAAGTTGTTTTTGATTCTGGGTATCAGACTTTCATGTACCCTGTTGGCGCACAAATCTTTGTCCACATGACCTACTGCCTGCTTAGGACACATTTCTAGATGAGGAATAACTATGTCAAAGGACAGGCTGACCATTCATGCTGCTGCAGCCGATGTAACCCTGGGCTCTGCCAACAGCATTTTACCTCCAGCCCACGGAGCACTCAGAGCAGGGCCCAGGCCCTGCCAGTTCAGGGGCACCTTGGCCGCGTGTGCTGTGGCAGGGTGCCTGCTCTTCTTACCTCCTTTCCGCCCACCTTGGACAGCTCGTCCAGGTAAATGTCGATGAAGAGGAATTTCACTCCATTTGGAGACCGACTCTCAGGATGCAGGACCTCCTTCATCAAGACGTCGAGGAAAAGCTTGATGCGGCTAAAGGAAAAACACACACAGCTCTACAACCCCTGCTGTCAACATCCTCTCCATCCCCAGCGAGAACGTGACATTCTTGTGCCCAACTGCTAAACAAGCAATGCATGATGGAGAAAGTTCAACAATCACTGAAATGAGTATAAAGTGTCGTCGTGTGTGCTCAGCTCTGCGGGATTTGAAGTTCTTCAGGCATGAGGACGCTGGACTCTTGGTACTCAGAATGGAAGGCGTGGATCAGGTGACTCAGACTTGTTAACTGAAACACTTAGAAAACCACGCCATTGCCTTAAAAGTTTTAAAGCCCCCAAATGCTAACCCAGAGGGTTCACCAACCTTTCTTCCCAGCCGTTTCGCTTCAGAACTTCAAAGGACTGCCTCAGGACCAGACGAATCAGCTAGAGACAGATAACTTTTGTTACAAAAGGGAAAGTGACAAACACCCATCAGCTTAGCAGAACGACAGCTACAGCCTGGATCATCAACGTGTAAAGTTCCTACACTAACAGATGAGCTTCTAGATCAAACACTGTTAACTAAGGAGCCCTAGACGCTGACAGCTGGGAGAGAGAAAACCGATGCCTCTGAACACGTCCTCTGGTGCCCCCTGCCGGTCACCCTACCACGCACTGCACAGCCGCCTCCCGACCCTGAGCTGCAGGTCAAGGGCTGTGGCCCCACCCTCACCATGTGGTATTTGTCCAGACGGAGCCTTTCGATGCCCGGCCACTCGCGATTCACGGTCTGCCAAAAGGTCTGGATGAACAGGTGCTCTGCAGGGAACAAGAGGCTCTGAGCGCTCCATTCGCAGGGTGCCGTGTCACCACAGAACAAGAAAGGTCACGAAGGGAAACAGACTAGGATTTCTCAAGGGTTCTTGGGCAGCTAGAAAATCTGGTTGGTAACTAAGTATGCTTGATAATTTTTTATATTTAAATAAAAGCTTATTTTGACAAGAAGTGGTAATATCTTAATGTTTGACTAGAAAGCTCTCTGGAGCATGTTTCATTATCCATTGTAAAGCCATGATTCTGTTAAAAATCAAAAGATGTCCTGAGCCACAGATACTGGCCCTTCCTGTCCAAATACACTGAACAATCAGCCCTAAGCCATCCATCTTGATGGCACCTGGGAGACCCATGCAGAGAGTCAGCTTTCTGTTTTCATGTTCAGTGTCAGCTGAGTGAACTTTAACAAAACACTGTTTTTCTCTTCTGAGCCATGAAACCAGCACTTTTTATCCCAAAATGGTTTGTTTTTTGCTTTACTTCCTTTGCACAATTCTCTCTTGATATATGAAAAGCTACAGTATATTCCATGTACAGAATTTTGATCCTTACAAGTCAGCTGGGAGCCTGCTAAAATCCAGAGAATCACTGAGAGTTAACAAGGCCATTGGATGGTTCTGTTCTGAGGGCGGGGCAAAAGCAGTGAATTCTGCCTTCTCTGCTTCTGTAAGTAATCAAAGCTGAATGTCTCAGAAATATTAATAATTAATTTCTCCCTTTGTTTATTCATTTTGGTCAAGAGGGGTTACTTTATAGTTTGTTACCAGTGATGACCTGAAATGGCTCTAGTCCCAAGGAGGACAGCCAGCTTCCAGAGGCAATGTGGTGCCACACAGTCACACACAGCTTCTGAGAGCGTGAGAGTGACTCAAAATGTGCAAACGCTGGAGGACTGCTGTTTTCTTAAAACTCTTTTGAAACCTCTGAGACGCCAAATGTGATGCCCAGGACACCGCCTTTGTTCACCCTCACTGTGTATCTAAGCCTGACACAGGTTTCCCATGGGATGGTCTGTCACCTGACATCACACTCCCGGTGCCCAGGCTCATGTGACGCTAGCCCCCCAGAAAATGGAAACTTTGAAGGAAGGAGAAGAAACAACATTGAGTAGGTTTCTTAGGCAAGTTACCAAATCTGATGAGCAGGTTTTGAAAGTCACGAAAATATCAGGACTTACGAGCCTCTGAGTTGTTAACAACATGGATGAGTTGGGAAATAGTGTTCGCTAGCTCCTCCTGCAAAGTGGGGTTGGGGAAAAACAGCGGGGTTATTACGTGGAACCATGAGAGGACAGCATCATGGCCTGTGGGAGGGGGTCAGCCCCTTCATTCTCAGTGTCACCTCCACTAAGAAGGGTGTATCTGAACACCTGGATTGCATCACACGTGAAATGCTCAGTTTCCACGGACTACTGTGCCAACTCAACATGCCTTCAGAACTAGGCTGTATGCTCACACACGCTATGCCTAGGGCGAGTTCAACTGACCCACACAAGAAACATCAGCTCTCAACTTCTGGCTTTCAACATGTAACTTGGGTTGAGATTCCATCCGAATCCCCCCAATAATGGAAACGTTGATGCCAACTGCGACGAGGGGGCGTCGCTGGAAGTAAGATACCGGGACTGTCACTCCATGTGGCTCCTGTTGGCTTGTTGGCAGACAGGCTGCAGGGACAAGGCAGCAGAAAGCAAAAGAGCCATCCTACTGAGGTGCACAAGCTTGTCTGGGGGAGAACCTGGGCTCTGGGTCTATGAAGAAACCTACCTCCGGGAGTGTCCACAGAAGAAGAATAATCCTCACTGCTATCCTGGGGCCTTCACCTAGACTCAAGTCTTTCTCACCCATGTTAAACGAACCCCGGACTTGAAAGTGATGTTCCCATTCATCTGTTTCCTTCCTCCACTAAAGCTGTTGGTTGTCACTTTGAATGTAACTTAAAAAATATTTTGCTCTGCTGTCCTACTCAAAACATGTTCAGTGGAGTAAAGGCAGGAAAATCAAAGTGAGTCACTACAGGGCTCAGGGGAAAAGGAATAGCTGCAGGTAAAAGCCAGACAAATAAAAACCTACCCTGGCATTTTGTACATCAGGGGGCTTCAAACGGTGCCCCCAAACCTGACCCTCTCCTGCTACAAAGACAGGCCTGTTTCACACACCAGAAAAAAGGTCTTCAAGAGCTTAAACCACTTTCTTTGATGGTTCTGGCAGCAGGGCTTGGTGTGCTCGGCAGACAGGAGTTCAGGTGAGCACACATACCTGGGCAAGTCTCCACTGCCATTGTGATGAGACCATCAGCTCCAGGACCACTGCGCATTCTACAAAGACTCCGCCCCTGGCACAAGACTCTACCCCACTTAACTGTGGCACAGCTGGGCCCAGAGCGGGGTAGCTCACAGGGTCTTAAGACTAGCGTTATGCTATTTTTGACCACAGATAATAAAGGAGGAAACAGAAACTTTATAATGTAAAACCTACCATGGAACCTATGAAACTGTGACAGAGAAATAACAAATCTAATTTATGTGTCTTCGTTTGTCTTTGAAAAGATTTTACTTTAATGCTTGCATCCCTTTCTGTTTGGACAAGTGATGGGAAAGTGAACCTTTGAAGCAATGGTTTTCCATCTGTTTCCGTATATCAGGGATGGATACAGCATAAAGTGGGCAGGTATCTCATTCACTGGTGCCCCGAGTCCAGCAACATGACACAGGAAACTGTAGGTTACCTGCAGAAGCGGTTCATTCTGCACCCACATGCAATAGAACAGCCCTTTCCAGATTTTTAGAAGTTCTTCTTGGCTGAAACCTCCTAGAAGGCAAAAGACCGGAAAAGTCTTATTTCAGAACCTACACGTTTCGTCCTTAAGTTTAGAGCTGCCACAGAAGCAGTGAGAGTAACACTGAGCACATTTTCAGCTTTACTTGCAAATGTCTTTTTTACTTGAAGCATACATTTTCTTGCCGTTAGAAAACAAAGACATAAATGCTTTAGTTTTGTCAGCTATAGGGCAGGGCAGTGGCGGTAGAGTGTTCTCACAGTCTGAGCAGTATAGGAAAGCGAACGTCATCCACACACAGGATTAACTAACTTAGTTCATGAGTCATTTAGGAGTTCCCTCAAGTGGTCCTCTGCCTGAAATTAGCACCACCCACCCCACTGCCCCGGCCGGCAACACCACCATTGTCACTGGTCTAGCCAAGTTAGACCAAAAATCCTGCAGATGGTCTGCCCAAGTCCTTACAACCAGCCCAGGAGAACAGGCCAGGCTTTGGAATATTTCTGCAAAGATGACTTTTTTGGGCTCTTGGCTGGGCTGGACCTTGACCCCTTCTTTCCCGCTTACGGTTTTCACCTACCAGGTATGTGCAGTTTTAAGTGGCATCACCCAGGTCAGCCTTGTTCTCATTATTCCAGCCCGCCTTTCCGTCTGAACCCCCTACAGCCAAGCCACAAGTTGTACACAGACTCCTGCCTCCTGGGTCGACCTGGCTGCTGCTGCTAAGGCACTTCAGTCGTGTCCGACTCTGTGCGACCCCATAGATGGCAGCCCACAAGGCTCCCCCGTCCCTGGGATTCTCCAAGCAAGAACACTGGAGTGGGTCAACCCTAGGTATCACCAAATGACTGCAGACTAACCTAAGGACTCACAAGATCAGGCAAGTGTACATTCCNAGTCGTGTCCGACTCTGTGCGACCCCATAGATGGCAGCCCACAAGGCTCCCCCGTCCCTGGGATTCTCCAAGCAAGAACACTGGAGTGGGTCAACCCTAGGTATCACCAAATGACTGCAGACTAACCTAAGGACTCACAAGATCAGGCAAGTGTACATTCCTGAAGTCTCCAAGCCTGCGGAGGACAGAAAGAACCCTCAAGCCTGATGACCATTACAGCGGTCTTTATAATCCTTCACTAGAAGGTCCTGGGAAGAACCTTGTGGTGCAGCAAAGGACAGATGTGGTGAATATAAATAAGTACGTATTTAGAATCAATGTGATCTCAGGACTCTACAGGATTAGTTCAGAGTAATAAAGAGGTCCCTTCTTGACAGAATGAGCTTTACTTATTTTATTTGGAGGAAGCTGAAGAGCTGCATAAAGTACTGATCTCCAAGTTACTAAAGACCTTTCCCACGTCAACAATTTCATCACGGTGCATTTTGATTCTTTGTGATAGGCTCTCATTTGCCAGAAACTATAGTGAAATTGGCTTATTAAAGTGCTTTTCCTTTAGGGGTCAGGCAAACTGGTTTTCCTTCACCTGCCTGTTACAAATAAGACACACCTGGGGCTCTTCCCACTGAGGACACAACTACATGTGAGTGGTGGGTTCCACCAGAGCACACCGACTTAGTCATGACTGCAGTAACTCTGGCATGGTCTCCTGTGTTTATATCCAACCATGTTCAATCTAATGAATCATGGATCTATCTGGGCAGGGTCATCAATGACACTGAAACAGCAGATGAAAGGCTAGTGACGGGTTTCACAGTGCATGCGTCAGACCAACACCACCAAGACCACTGGATGCCCCACATGATGCAGCAGGAAGAGCACAGAACTGCCTGGTAAGTATTCTCACAAAAACAAAAAACTGAACCTACACTGCTTCAAATGTTAACTTCTAATACCAGTTTGCAGGAACTATAGGAGACAGAAAAACAAATTAAATGAGACCATGGGATGCAGTCAGCAAAACCCCAAATAGGGGGGGTGGGTTCTCGATAGGACAAATGACCCAGTTCTTCCAACAAATAAGTGCAAGGAAAAGAAAAGCCAGATAAGAACTGTTAGAATTGAAGAGTCACTGTAGACGTGACAACCAAACGCTATGGGTGGGTCTCATGTGGATTCTAATTTGTCACTAAGAGTGTATGAAATGATGGGAATGCACAAGATTGATATTTCATATTAAGCAAAAATTTCCTAAAGGTGTGACAATGTGGTTACATTAGCAGGGTCCTTATCTCAGAGGTACACACTTAGGTATCAGCAGGTGCAATGAGACACCAGGGGTTTGCTTCCCAAGAATCTCGTGGGAAGGAGGAAGTGGGCCCATCAGATGACCTGGCCCGGTAATTAATAAATACTGAAGCAAAGTACTTGTATGCGAAATACGTTTGAAATATTCCTTAAAGAAAGGGAAAAAAAGAACTGCATGAGAGTATCAAAGTGAAAATATTATCATGGGCTGTCCCCCCACCCCCCCTTTTTTTTTTTTTTACTGTTTAGAAAAACTCATCATAATGAAACGTGAAAGGCGCGAACACTGATGAAACAGGACTTAACACCAGTTCCTGCACGAAGCTTGGGACTGGGCATCCTTGTTTCCGCTTGGCAACTTCACTGTCTGCCCCCGTCCAGAGCTGCTCCCTTTCAAGGCAGGGCCTGGGAGGAGGGCAGGAGTCCCGGGGGCAGGGTGCTGGTGTGAGAAGGGACAGAAGATCCCTTCTCGCAGGTGTCAGGAAGCACTCTCTTCACTCCCGGGAGACCCAAAGAGGAGACGAAGTTTGGAGCTGGCCACATGCCTGGGAGCCTGTCTAGGACGGGAGAACCTGGGGGCACAGAGCCATCTGGAGAGGAGCAGTGCTCTGGTGACACCAGTGGAGCCCCAACATGAAGCTGAGATTTGGTTTCTTCCCTGAAAACTAGTGGGGCCTGGACATTCTGTCAGGTTTCTACTGAAAAAGAATTCTAAGCAGTAAGAACACGTTTCTACTGCAAGAAAAATCAGACACTATCAAAGCATACACTGCTGCTGCTGCTGAGTCACTTCAGTCGTGTCCGACTCTGTGCAACCCCATAGACGGCAGCCCGCCAGGCTCCCCCATCCCTGGGATTCTCCAGGCAAGAACACTGGAGCAGGTTGCCATTTCCTTCTCCAATGCAGGAAAGTGAAAAGTCCTTATTCACTGCCTCCTGAAGCCAGTCCCTTCCCAGAGGGCCCTGCTCCCGGTCTGGTGGCATCTTTCTTGTGCACGGTTTTGCAACACTCATGTGTGACGCAGAAACACACTGCTGCATGTGCGCGAGGCTCAGAAGCCTTTTCACTTAAAAAGGGCACAATGTGGGTTCCTCTCCGGGTGCTTTCTCCAGGAGGGCAGCGTGTGGACCACTGCTCAGAGATCATGGCAGGCAGCTAGCACCTCCGAGTAACCCACCTGTGCTGGCGAGGATGTGCTAGAGACCTTAGCGAGGGAAAACAAGAGATATCCACAGAACAACCCGGGAGAGCATCGTGGAGCGCAGGTAGGAAAGGGAGCTGGGAGTGAAAACAGGTTTTGACTTTCATCCTATGTTAAGTGACCAAGGACAGAGGCCCCAGGCAGCTCCTTACCAGTTGGGCCCTCCTGGAAAGGCCTGTGACACATGTGAGGCTCACACTTGGGGTCAAGACTGAGTGCACAAGTGACAGGAATGTGGCAATCACACATTGCTGTCCCACATCCTCCACCACAGCCTAGTAGGCACAGCTCCCTTTAAAAACACCTGTTCCCAGTACAGGGCTAGAAGTCCTTCATCTTCACTCAGGAACTTAACTGGGCAAAACAAGGCACCAATCTTTGAAGTACTTAAAGCCAAACAGAATGCTCGCCATCTGATGTGTCTTAGCGCTCTGCAGGTGAAGGACAATGTACCCTCATCACACGAGGTGTGACGTTTGTACATCACCCACACACAAACTGTCACAACGTTGATTTTAAAAGCAGACTCATCCCACAGCTGCTTCTGGATTGGTCTCTTCTTCTGGGGGTTGAGCGTCTTAAACTTAATGCAACTATGTTTCTAACAACAATACAGGTTTAGTTACTTCAAAATGAATGAGATGAACATCAAAGCAGGACTTGGACACAAAAAATCCAACAGCTCCTCTCATGGGAAGATCAGCCTAGGAGCCTGCTGAGCTAACACTCGACCCACATCTGTGTGGGAACAGCCTCAGTTCCAGTCAATAAGGCTGGAGCCCACATCTGTGTGGAAAGAACCTCAGCTCCAGTCATTCTATTAAGTTCTGGGTTGAGAGACCTCAACCCTGCCAGTGTGAAGATGTACTCATTCCGACATCACTGCCCCTGACTCTTAAGACACCAGGAACCACAAGATGCACTGTTATTTTACGTGCCACCAAAAGAGAAAGCAGAAATGCAACCAAACTGTCATATGTTGATTTTAAAACGTATTCCACTCTTAGAGGTTAAATGCTGAGTGAAAGTGAAAGTTGCTCAGTCGAGTCTGACTCTTTGTGACCCTGTGGACTATACAGTCCATGGAATTCTCCAGGCCAGAATACTGGAGTGGGTAGCCTTTCCCTTCTTCAGGGGATTGTCCCAACCCAGGGATCGAACCCAGGTTTCCTGCATTGCAGGTGGATTCTTCACCAGCTGAGCCACAGGGAAACGCTAAGGGCTGAGAGTTGCAGATNGACTATACAGTCCATGGAATTCTCCAGGCCAGAATACTGGAGTGGGTAGCCTTTCCCTTCTTCAGGGGATTGTCCCAACCCAGGGATCGAACCCAGGTTTCCTGCATTGCAGGTGGATTCTTCACCAGCTGAGCCACAGGGAAACGCTAAGGGCTGAGAGTTGCAGATAAAAAGAGGCAGAGATGTTTACTCTGTTCACAACTGCATTCCCAGCACTAAAAGCCGTGACACAAACAGCAACAGCACACCAACGGGTGTGCAAACACCAGTGAACAGGGACAAGTGAGCCCTTGTGAGCAAAACTGCGGCTATTCCATGGCTGTGAATGATCAACACTTCAAGCGGGTACAGCAACACTTAGTTGCTTTAAGCTCTACAAAGATTTTCAATTTGTTTTCAAACTAAGTTGCTAATGGACAGCAGAGTGACATCTCAGACTCTCTTTTCTATGCCTGAGACGAGACACAACTGACTGGATCAGTGAGGTTCCATCGTCAGGCCAAGTTATTTCCGAAAGTGTGTTTCTACTCCGACAGGCACAGCTGTGGCAGAGACTCTGTCCGTTCTGTCCCGTCACCCCTGTCTAGATGTGCACTTCACTGTCACTTTTCTGAAGGCCTGCTACACTCCCTGCATTGCGAAGAGCATAGGACAAGTAACTCAGACCACACCCGGGGCACTGCATGCCCCTGGGCATCCTGCCCTGGGGCCACCCCGACGTTTCAGACCCTGAGCCTGTTCACCAAAGGGGTTTGAACACCAGGCTCTGTCTGGTCGCCTCAACCCATAGGCGCTGCATCTGGTCCTTCTTCTGTTCTGTACACAGGCCAGCCCTCGTGTGTCTGGATGCGCGCCCACTTTCAGCTAGGAAAACAGATGGAAGTTTACAGTGTTTTGGGGAGACAGTGACATAATGACTGATAATTAAGAAGCAGGGCAGCTAAGTGCCACAACAGAGACACATAGGGTATCCCGGGATCCTTGCGGGGCAGGGTGAGGTGAGACAGAAGGCATTTTGGAGCGAGTGATGCTGAACTGAGTCCTGGGAGTTGGAGAAGTGCAGGGATCTTTTCAGAGAATGGAAGATGTGAAGGCAGAGGTGAGAATCGGTGTACTGAACACCAGGAACCAGTGTGGAGCGGTCATATGGGGAAGAGGGGATGAGGTGTGGAGAGAAAGGCAAAACAGACCGTGGTCCGCAGACCTGGGATTCTGACCTGTTCAGCTGTTTTAAGATGATGAGCCAGGCTGGTTCCAGAGCAGGGGGTTCACTGGGGGCAACTGGAGTTTAGATGAGCGAGGAAGCAAGCAACCACAGAAGTCTAGATGAGACGGGAGGTGGGCGGGGGCAGGGGGGTGCTCCAGGCAGGGGAGAGTAGTTCAGGAAATGAGACAGCTGAGACCAGAGGACACTGGATGCAGGGTGGGGTAGAGGAGGCCAGCTAGAGTCTCGGTAGGGAGGGGAACTAGCATCCAAAATGAAAGAGCAGGGGCAGCAGAAGAGGTTTGGTGGCTGGGGGGTGGGAAGAAAAATGAATCACTTTTGGACATTCCGGTCTGAGGACACACAGGTGGACACTGCCAGGTGAGTAGGGCATATCTGAGCTGAAAGCAGCAAAGGTCTGGGTTAGAAGACCAGGGTTAGAAACCTCCAGCATATATGGGATGAGTAAATTAAATCTGCTGGGGAGACCCCGAACAGAGTCAAAGTCTTTCTAGCAGACTTCCCATGAAACGGTACCTTCTTTCCCCTGGGTAGTCTTTTGTGGTTTCCCTTTAAAATAAAACATTAACTAAGGAGGTCAGCACAAAGAGAGATAACATCAATTCTTTCAAAGAGGCTCTATGTACCAGAACTAGCAATAAAAAAATCAGACTTATCTTGTGTGCTCAGCCACTCAGTCATGTCTGAGACTTTGGGATTCCATGGGCTGTAGCCCGCCAGGCTCCTCTGTCCATGGGATTCTCCAGGCATGAATACTTGAATGGGTTGCAATGCCTTTCTCCAGGAGGGTCTTCTTGACCCAGGGATCGAACCCAGGTCCCCCACATTAACGTCTGAGCCACCAGGGAAGCCCAGACTTATCTTAGTGTCATACAAACCTTCACTGCACACTGTAGCTCATTCTTTCAGGAGTTTACAGATCAGTTAATGAAATCCTTCAATGGTACCCACTGAGGTTTAAACCCAAATCACAAAGCCCAGTAGGACTTGGCCGCTGCCTACTTGCTCAACTTCACCTTCCCTCACCCTCCCTCACTAACCTTCTCGCACTGCTAGCCCGCCTCCTCTCCGACCTGCTGAACGTCAACGGCCCAGGTAGAGGATGGTTTCCTTTCCTTGGTTTTCGTTTCCTTTACTTTGCTTAAAGGAGCTCTGTTTCAGTTATAAATCCCTCCCTAGACTTCCCGGGGCAACTCCCTCCAGAGTAGGGATTCTGTCTTCTCTTTTGCAATCCCAACTCCTAAACATGTTGGTCAAATGAAGGCGTGACTCAAAAGAAGAGCGCACCAGAATCTATCAGGTGAGCCCAATGATCCAGCGTCCAGGCTCGGGGTTGGACAGAACGGGTCTATCCTAAGCTTCACCACCCACTGTGACTTTCAGCAGACCACCCGACATTGACGGCCGCAGCCCCTCAACCTTAGAACAGGACGAGACCCAGCAGAAAGCGGACACAAAAGCACAGGCGGGAGTGCGACTCAGTGCCACACGCTCTCCCCGCTCCGCCCGCGGCTCCCCCGGCCCGTCCCCCGTGACGCACCTCCCGACAAGGCCCCCTTCCCACAACCCCCAGCCCCGCCCACCCCGAGCTCCCACGCCCGGCCGCCATGTGCGCGGCGGACCGCCGGCGCCCACCTGTCTCCTTCTGCGTCTTCACGCTGAGGTACTGGCGCAGCTTCTTCACCGCCCGGTCCCGGATGCCCTTCTCGTGGGACGCCAGCCGCTGAGCGAACTGTATCTCGGCCGGCTGCATGGCGGGGGCCATCGTGTCCGTTGGAACAGCCCCCGCCACAGCCCGCCGCCACAGAGCGCCCTCCGCCTCGCCGCCCCGGTCGCGACTGCGCAGAAGGCTGTGGCGCGTGCAGCGGCGCGCAGGCTGATGGCGTCACAAAGGCGCCGGCCGCCGCTCGCGGCGGGTTCTGGGAGCTAGCGCGGCTACCGACGCAGCCGGCTGAGCCGCTTGTCCCTGGTTAGCGGCGCGCCTCTCCGCCTCTCGGTAGCCAAAGCTCGTGGCCGTTGACGGCGAGGTTAGCCGGCGTTGCCTGTTGGCCGGGAAGAGTCCGATAGCCAGTTTTATGTGGTCTAGAATCTTTGCGCCCACTCCACTAAATCCTGGTCCGATTGGCATCTGTTCCCCGGGAGACGCGGCACCGAGTCTTGAATCGCTTTGGACTCCTCGGCCGCCAGGGCGGGGTGGAGGCTGGGGAGAGAGGCTGCCCTTGGGAATTTTGGCGGGATGTTGTGGTCAGCCCCCTCGAGGGCCGCTCTGGCCTCAGCCACCGGCGACCCCCAGTGCCCGGGTCCCGGTCTCGAGGATTGAGAGCGTGAGCTTGAGGTCCGCCCGCGGGCCTGGAGGGCACGCACGCTGGGCACTTGGCCGTGTCAGCTCGCGGCCGGCTTCAGACAGACAAAGTCCTAGTGGTATAGTAACTGGTACCTTTGAACGCACGGGCACTGTGTGAATTCAGTGGACTTGTAGAAGCAGCTGAATGGACGGGGCGATGTGTCCCAGCTTACGGTAGCCGTTTCAGTTACGTACCAGCGGACTGGACTAAGTCTCCCTATCGAGGGCAGACCTCCCGAGCAGTCTGTTGTCAGAAAGCTTTGGCTTTTGCTCATGGAGCTGGGGGCTGAGTGCGGGAGCCAGGCGGCCGGCTCCTGGTTCCTTTGAACCTGTCACCCCTTGGTCTGACATCCCTTGCCGAACGGGAAGGGCCTTATTCGATTTATTTCACCGGACACTTACGCGAGGGTCTCACTGTCCTTGTACTTTGCAGTTAACAAAGTTTACGAGTCTGGTTAAGCCAGAAGAGCCAACGCGGGAACCCGCCGACCCATTCTGGGTCTTTCAGCCGAGAATGCTTCGAAAACTGCGGGGCCTGAGCCTCGCGGCTCTCCGTACCTGACTATTGGCGTGGACGCGTTCCCGCGCTTTCTAGCGTGAGGGTCAGAGGGCGCGCCGCCGCACAGGAGCAGGAGCCCAGGCCGCGGCAGTCATGAACGAGGCTGGCGGCGCTGAGGAGGCCTGTCGGGTTAGTGCGGGCATCCAGGGCTCGGCCTGTGAGCTCTAGCTGTCGCCCTCCGCTCCCCCACACCAATCCTGGGTGCCGGCCAGTGTGCTCGGGAGGGCCCTGGGCGTCGTCCGCAGACAGCGTGCCTTGGGTAGGGGATGGGAGGTGGCAACCCCTGCCTTAGAAAATTCTCCCAAATTCTCTGGTGTGCGGGCCCAGGGGGCCGCGCAGGGGGCGGTGGGCGTGCTCCTGTGACCCGCCGCCCCCGGCCCGGCCGGGCCGCCCGCGAGGCCCTGGCTGTGTTGGACTTGTCAGCCTCAGGGGTACCCAGCTGTCGAGGTCAGATCCTGGTTGTGTCCCCAGTCTTGGGATTCCCGAGAGTCACCTGGCTTCCCTGTTTCCCCGTTTCCCAGGGTTGTGGTCGGTATGAAGCTGGGCGGCCCGCAAAGGGCCTGGCGCACCCAATACGCATTCACTCCGATGCCTTTCTCACGTGGTAGCTTGCTGCCGGAGCATTAAGAAAAAGTTGCCCGCTTTCTCTTTGGCGTTCTGGAATAGGGCCTTGTTTGCACTTAAAAAAAACTAGCTTACAGTGTGAAGGCTGGGCCTTGAGCTATTTGGATGTAATATACATAGAAAACAGTGCATTAGGTAAAGACGAGCTTTGAAACTATTTTGAGCACATGAGGCCTTAAAGAAAAGGAAGCAAGCTGAGTTGGGCTGCTGGTTTTAGTCATCTGAGGAGACCTGTGATCTTGAGATCTGCTTGTTTTTCTAGCACATAGGAACTAAAGAAGAATTTGTTAAAGTCAGAAAGAAGGACCTGGAACGACTGACAACTGAAGTGATGCAAATACGGGACTTCTTACCCAGAATACTAAATGGGGAAGTACTGGAAACCTTCCAGAAATTAAAGATTGTAGAAAAAAGTGAGTCATACTTCATCTTCAGCAGTCACTGATGGTGACAGCAGTGTGTTTCAGCAGGTTTTCCTTATGTAAATAACTAGGAAGTGATTGTAAATAAACTTTAAGATACTGTTACAGTCTTTGTAATTACCTTTGGGAAAGTCAAATAAGACATGAGAAGGGGAGGGACCCACAAATGAGTAACTTGGCCTTGTGTAGGTTCCTGTTGGAGGAAGGGTTGCCAACTTTCTGAGTATCTGTTCCCAGCTCTTTACCTTTTATCTTTGGCGGAAGGGTTTTATACTTTTATTATTTAAAAACTCTCAAGTCCTTTCTTGTATAAATACATACAATCTTATACAAGATCCTCTTATGCAAAGGATCCTTTTTTGTAAAAGGATCTTGCCATTTAGCAACCTTGCATGGATTCAGGCATGTCTGTAGAGATATGGTCTCTCTCCTGTTTATTATTCTGCCTGTTTATTCTCCCTTAGGAGTCCTCAGATGCACCCTCCCTGGCCTGTGGTGTGCTCTGTGAGGCGGGCCCCTGCAGATTGCGTGCCTCTTCCTTGCTGGTTGCCAGTGAGGACTCACCGAGAGAAGGAAGCCACAGGCAGGAGGAGTTGGGGTTGTTCCCTCGTGCTCCCTCCACAGCTGTGACCCATGCCCGGGGCGGCCTCCACATTCCCAGCTCTCGCCCAGCTGTAGGAACACTGTCCCCTCTCCTCCTCTCAGCTGGAGGGCTGCAGCCAGTCCCAGGCGCCTTACCATCCTTGTCGGGTCTCTGGCCCCTGCTCGTCCTTTTGTAAGTAGTCCTTTTCATA
Organism: Oreotragus oreotragus; assembly: GCA_006410675.1. NCBI lineage: Eukaryota > Metazoa > Chordata > Mammalia > Artiodactyla > Bovidae > Oreotragus > Oreotragus oreotragus. Next base: position 208,760 of record SJYX01023869.1, on the reverse strand, counting down.
AAGTCCACAGCAGGGCTTCGTTGTTTCCCCCGGGACGTTGCTAGGTATGCCCCATCACTGGTTACCGTAGTTCCGGTCACTGTCGACCTCACGTGCGTTCAGCAGCCTCAGAAGAGCAGTCAGTCGTCTTGTGTGCCTGTGTCTTTAGCGAAGGAGAGTGCTGACGAGCAGCTGAGGATGTTAGCCTGCTGGGTATGTATACTTCTCACTGCAGATTAACACACTGGCATTCTGAAAAACACATTAGGAATTTCTCATGAGCCGATTAGCATTTGGAGATTAATCCTCTGTCAAAATCAAACTAGTGGTTACAAAAGTGAGGTCCGTAACTGCATCTGTGGTGACGTGGTCACAGGCAGACTTTAGGAGGTCTTGTGTCACAGCCCTTGGCCTCCCCGGCTGTGTCATCACCCCCTTTCCTGTCAGTCTTCTCAGCCTGCTCTGCGGCTTCCTTGTCCTCTGCAGCAGCTGTCAAGCTAGGGGAGGCACTCAGGCTCTTCTGCCCTCACTGCGTGGCCTCTCCGAGGGCAGTCTGCACACTGGTAGCTTCAGTTGCCGTCTTGATGCCAGCGGCTCCTAGGCTTTCCTCTAGCCTCGCCTCTTCTCCAGGGTCAGGGTCCTGTTTCTGACTCCTGCTTGGCGTTTCTTTTTACTTGTTTCACATTCACTTCAGATTATAAGTGTTTGTCTTAGTGTGATTGGCCTACAGCCCTCAGGAAGCACCTGTGTTCTGACAAGGTCAGGTTACTGGCTGGTTGCAGTGAGGGGGACCACTCACTGCAGCAGAGGAACCATGGGCATCCTGTCACCAGAGGAAGAGACAAGTGTTGCTCTAGGATTTGGGACAAGGCGGAGTGTAGATGGCACGTGGGCGAGGCTGTGTTCTCATGGGCTCCACGTGGAGTAGGGCTGTGTGTGAAGGGGTCAGCACCAGGTCTCACCACAGTGGCCCTAGGTCCTGTTTCCTTGGAAACTGCAAAATGTAGATAGAAGAACATGAGGTCTAGGAACCTTTTATTTGAAGCACTGCAGCCAGCTGGCTCTTCAGGGTGGGCTCCCTGTCATAGCAACTGCCATCCCACAGGCGAGTGTGTGTGTTTCTTCCTCCTCACCAGTATAAGTCCAAACAGCAGAAGTTCTGGTAGTCCGGGGTTTTACAGGATAAAACAAACCAGCCGCCACTGAAGGAGGGGTCATCATGACAGTTTCCTCTCGCAGTGTGTCCTTGGTAGAAATATTGTTTCCTGTTAACTTGGCAGCCAGCTTTCTGTGTCTGTTCTCCAAGCCCAGCAGATTGCAGGACAGATTTTCACTTTCTCAGTGAGGCAGTGTTAACTTTCTCACATCTGACGCATGCTATCCCTCCCCCACCCCCCGGACACTGGACTTGCCCAGCCTCCCCAGGGCACTGCCATCCAGAGACCTGGGATCTTCCTTGTTGCCCACCTCTCTTCTCACTCTTCACTCCCCTCCCACCTGCTACCTGTCTCCTCTCTTGTACCTTTTTCCTCATGGATGCATCAAAAATTCCTCAGCTGCCTCCACTGTGACTGCCACCACCCATGGCCAGGCCCCTGTCATTTTGCCTGAATCCCTGCTTCCCGATAGCAGTCACTCATTGCCACTTGCCAGTCCACTCTGAATACTGTAGTTTGATTGGTTTTTGACAATTCAGTTGATTTTGTCATTCCCCTTCTCACATCAGTTATCAGTGGCTTCTCCTTGCTCTTCGGATAAAGACCAAAAAAATCAAATCCCCACCCAAAATCTCTCCCCCCTTAAACCTTAACACTGTACCACAGCTTGAAAGGCTTTGTGTTATTGGACTTAACCTCCTACCCAGACTCACTTCTTATCTAACTGTCTAACCGTATCTGTTTTCCTGTTAGGTGCTCTCATAATATCCTGTACTTTTCCATCAGACAATATGGTTTTAGCCCCGTCTTACAGTGTAAGTTGGTTTATTCTCTGAGCCTGGCTGATTCCTTGAGGAATCACATGAGCTGGAGCTCTGAGAACAGGTCCCTCAGAGCCTGTCCAAGGATCACAGGGCAGCAGCAGGAGCTGTGTAGCACACGTTTATCCCCAGTCTCCCTGGCCCGTGGTCCGAGGTGTGCCTCCCATTTTAACCAGTGACAAGGACACTGTGAGGATAGGAATGGGTGCCGGCAGGGAAGAAGGAGGGGGAAGCCACACAGATGACTTCAGGGCAGGTTTCTTCAGAGAGCCAGTGTGGGTTTGGGATGCTTTGGATGGGCTCAGGCTGCACAGGCCAGCCGGGGGACTTAGGACGGCGTGGTGGGTGCCAGGTCTGCCTTTCTCGTCGGAGCTTAGTTTCCTGTGGAAAACGGGGCAGGCAGGTGGTAGAGGCTGCAATAATCCTGCAAGGGTATCACCTAAGAGTCTTTAGGGAACAGATGAGCATCAAGGGCAGAGGCAACTTTAGAAGGAAAAGGGGAAGACTTTTTAGGCTAGGATGTGGCACGTATGAAAGTCACAAATGGGAGTGAGCAGGGTTGGATGTGAGTTAGGCTCATATTCCTGCTTGATAGATGGAATAGAGGTTGGGGAAGTGCAGATGTCAGATATGTGAGCAGTTTATAGAAGACAGTGATGGATTAAGTTTGAAAGGAGAGGCAGCTGGAAATGAGCACGTGGAAAGGACATCTAAATAGTGATCAAGGGGACATTTTCAGGGGAATGATTTTGTATCTGAATGTAGGACATGTTGAGGACTTGGTTGGCAGATGGAGAATTAACGTAGACTGCTCGTCAAGGAAGGTCCTCACCTTTACGTGAGGGTATGGACTCTGCCTTGTGACAGGATGTGAGGGGAAGTGGTTGGTCCGATAGTAACTGGGGGCCAAGTGCAGTGGGAGGAATCCAAGGACGGAGTCCTCTGCAAGCTGCTGCTCATGAACGTCTACAACGAGGGTGGCAGCGCTCACCTCGCTGCAGGTGTTGGGGTTGAAAGTGCCATCTTCTTTGGCATGTGCTTGACCTAGGCGTGCCTAGGAGCCCTCCCTCAGGTGGAGGGGCCCTGGCCGTCCACATGATGACTGGGGGGCCTCACAGTCCTCACCGCAGGTGTGGCGGCTGGCTGCAGAGTTGCGCTGCGGGTGGGGCGGGGTCAACACTTCTGACTCCCTCGTTGCTCAGGGTCAGCTGTGCCCAGTGGAAGTGAGCTCACCCCTTCTCTCCCATCCCTCCCGGGCTTATTCTTCCAGCAGTGAAGGAGTTACTACCACATCAGTGTGTGTCAACAATTTGTTTTAAACTGGGAGAGTCCTGCCTTTTTTTATTTAAATAAAAGTTTATGTAGTATGTAGTTGTTCAACCTGTAAAATAAATGGAGGTTGTATTTTATGCATAATTATTTGAAAAATTCAGTTTCATAACACTTGTTCTTAAAATCAGTGGCTACAATGAAGGTGTTTTGATGAAAACAAAAGTGTACTGTTAGAGATTTTGGAAGACAGTTGTAGTAGTCAATGTCTTATTTCTATTTTAATGCTGTTTTTTTTTTTTTTTTTAAATCACATTGTGCAGCTTGTGGGATTGTGATTCCTGGTGAGTGAAAGCTCAGAGTCCTTGCCACTGGACTGCCAGGAAATTCTCTCCAGTTTCACTTTTAATTTTGGTTGTTAAATAGCAAGAAAAAGACAAATCCCAGAGGTGAGTTGCAAATGAGAAAGCTTTTAAACAACTCACTTTGATTTTTTTTTTTTTTTTTTAAATCACATTGTGCAGCTTGTGGGATTGTGATTCCTGGTGAGTGAAAGCTCAGAGTCCTTGCCACTGGACTGCCAGGAAATTCTCTCCAGTTTCACTTTTAATTTTGGTTGTTAAATAGCAAGAAAAAGACAAATCCCAGAGGTGAGTTGCAAATGAGAAAGCTTTTAAACAACTCACTTTGCAACATCAGGATGGTTTTCAATTATACTGATCTTGAAGCTTGGAATCAGATACGATGTTTTCTAATTTCTTGTTTTTCCTAGTTGACGTGTTCATTTTAGAGAGAGATGATGGAAAGGCCACTCAGCCTGTTTAAACTTTCATTGTCTTAGAGAAAACTCTCCAAATGCATTATATTGCACTTGAGATGCTAAAGAATACACTCTGAGGACAACTTGCCACCTTAGTGGTGGTCTGTCACAGTCATCCGAATTATTGAGTTTTACATGTTGACACCAGACGTAAACTGCAGTCTCACTGCTGACATTTTAAAATTTGCAACATTAGTTTTAACTTTATAGACTTCCTTGTTTAAATAAGTATGTTTAAATGTCAGCACTGTGAACCAACTTGATTTGTACATTGACTCTCAGCAGTGATTACAAAGGAGTGCAGCCATGATATACTGAAGAGTTATTTCAGTAGTTTTTTTAGCAGTGGAAAAAATTATTTTGTATAATTTAAAATCTGTACAGCAACACCTTGCCTCTGTGAGCACAGTACAGCAGCACTTGCTGTGATGGGGGTGGTGTTGTATCATCTGCGCTGTCTGTGTCTTTGACCAGCCATCTGTGCCAAACTGACCCAGTGCTGTTTATCAGAAAGACAGTTTTTCCCTCCTGTGCTAATGTCTTTTGTCATGGTGGCTATTTATGTACATGTCTGAGTCTCAGTTCTTTATTAGTTTTATGATTTATTTTAAAATTATTTTTAGATATTAGTATTTATTAGTTTTTTGTATTGATTTTCTACTTGCTGATGTTTTTACCCTAGCTCCCCGATAAAACGCTCTTGTTGCTTGTTTCTGGAGCATACTGATCACAGTTATTTCAGACTTGAGTCTGATAAATCTACTCTCGATCACCTGTTGATCTGCTTATATTGTCTATTTTTTCTCTTGGTAGTCCTGGTAATTTTATTATTATTATTGATTAATGGAATTTTAAAAAATGGAGTGTGTCGAGGCTCTGGAAAGTGATATTTTTCTCCAGTAAGGATTTTTTCCCCCGGCTTCTCTCAGGATGGAGTCTGAGTAGATCACTGTAACCCAGTTGGGTGAGCTGGTTCACTGCTGGTTTCGGTCTTGGTTTGAGCTGGCCTGTTTCTAGTTCTTTCTCCCTCTTAGGGTTTTGGTTCTTCTAGGGGATCTAACTGAGAGCTTAAGTCGTTTCTCAGAGTCCTTCCGTCCAGGAGGCCCTGACCTTCAGTTCTGATCTCTCCAGTGCCATGAGACTGCTGATAGCTCTATGTTCCCTGGTGGCTCAGATGGTAAAGCGTCTGTCTACAATGCAGGAGACCTGGGTTCGAGCTCTGGGTTGGGAAAATCCCCTGGAGAAGGAAATGGCAATCCACTCCAGTACTATTGCCTGGAAAATCCCATGGACAGAGGAGCCTTGTAGGCTACAGTCTATGGGGCCGCAAAGAGTCGGACACGACTGAGCAACTTCACTCTGGGCTCTCTCCAACCCCCCCGCCCCAGCCTCTCACCCCTCCCAAACATTCCACCCCCACTGCCTTCCTCTGTAGCCACTCTACCCTTACATGCTACTGAGTGCCTGTGGGGTCTCAGCTGTCTCACAGCTCTGTGCTTGATTGCCTCTGCCTGGCGAGGAGCTCTTCCTGGCCTTGCTGCTTCTGCCTGTGCTGCTTTGGAGTGTGGAGTGTGCGGGCGCCTGGGGAAGAGCGGCTGGAAGGCTGGGCTTGCTCCTTCAGTGCACTCCCTCTCCTCTGGAGGGTCCTGGCTCTCAAGGCCTGTGTTGTGTGGTGACTCAGATACTTTGAAACAGCTTTTTGTGGTTTGTTCAGATTCTACTTCCTTCTTGTTCTTGGAGGAAGATTGATCTGTTCAGTCACTGTGCTAGCTGGAAATGGAAGTTCTTCCATGTATGTTGTTATGATTTTTTAATTGTTACAAATATATTGGGATGTCATACAGAAAATATAGGCTATGGAGACATTCTAAAGATACATGACAATTAAATGCAATACCTGAAGCTAGACTCGATGCTATACCTTGAAGGAAAAAAATACTGTAAAGGGCAATCTTAGGTCAAATGACAAAATTCTAATATCCATGGTAGATTAGATAAAGGTATTAATTTGTCTGAAGTTGACAACTGTTTATACTGGGTATCTAAGACAGTATCCCTATTGGAAAATATCCCCTAAGTATTCAGAAGTAAAGAATCGTGCTAATGTAACTTACCCTAAACTGGCTGAAAAATATAGTGTGTATGTGCTTGTGTATGGTCCAAATGATGAGTGAATGTGGTGAAATGTTAACTGTAGGTAAGTCTGCGCAATGGGTACATGAATATTCCTTGTATTATTTTAATCCATGCAACATTTTGTAAGTTTGAAATTATTTCCAAATAAAACATTGAAAAAACATATTATAAAATGGAAATACTAATTAAATGTTTACAGAACCATAAGCATTCCTGAGGTGCTTGGGTTCTTAGCAGTGGGGTTTGGAAAGCACTGCACTCCATGATTTTAAAGCATTTGTGGGGTTGTTTTGAGATTAATTTCCCAGGAGTTTGATATAAATGAGAGGGGGGACCTTTGTTTCTGCTCAGAGTAGAATTATTCTGGCCCAAAGATACAGGAGCTAGAGAGAGAATCATAGAGCATAGGATGATCATGAAAGAGTGAGTGCCAAGAAGAGCTATCTTTTTAAAGGCGTCATGATTTGTGTCACCACTTTCTGTCTGGCTGTGCTGGGTCTTCATTGTGGCACGTGGGCTTCTCCGGTTGCAGTGCGCTGGCTTCTCTCATTGTGTCCTGGGGGCTCCGGTGCAAGGCTCAGTAGTCGCCGCACAGCATGTGGGATCCTCGTTCCCTGACCTGAGATCAAACCCAAGTCTGTTGCATTGGAAGGCAGACTCTTAACCACTGGACCAGTAGGGGAATCACCCCAAAAGAGATTTAATTTGATCAGAAGTTTATTATTAGCTTCCCTGATGGCTCAGCTGGTAAAGAATCTGCCTGCAATGTGGGCATCCTGGGTTCAATCCCTGGGTTGGGAAGATCCTCTGGAGAAGGGGACTGTAACCCACTCCAGTATTCTTGGCTGGAGAATCCCATAGGCAGAGGCACCTGGTGAACTACAGCCCATGGGGTCGTAAAGAGTCGGACATGACTGAGTGACCAACACTTTCCTTTATTGTGGTCCAGATGAAGTATTAGCAGAAGGTATCGAGTCCAAGTCCTTGCGGGAAACAGAAGACGTAGACAGAGTATCGTGAGGACAGACCAAGGCGGCCAGGTTTGGGGCACCAGCAGTTGGGAAGCAAAGGCCCGGGACCTGGAGGAGTGGGGCTCTGTGGCCTCCCAGAGAGCAGGATGGTGGGTGCTCGGCACGGCCAAAGCCTCAGCTGCTTGAACCTGGCAGGGCCCATGTGGTGGGGAAGCAGATGTCCCGACCTGCCTCCTGTTCTCGTTGCCTGGGGAAGGCCCTCTTTCCAAATTCAACAGGAATCCATTAGCAAGGGAGGCTGGTTGGTATGGACGTTGACTTCAAGCCTCTTACCTGTTGGGCCAGAGTAGGTTGGAGAGATCTGAAGGGCACATGGAGACTGTCCAGAATACACGGGATGGAAAAGGAGAAAATTGACTGTTAGGGGCTTATGGGCTGAGGAGCAGACAGCTAGCCAAGGNCTTTGGCCACCTCATGCAGAGAGTTGACTCATTGGAAATGACTCTGATGTTGGGAGGGGTTGGAGGCAGGAGGAGAAGGGGACGACAGAGGATGAGATGGCTGGATGGCGACTGAGCGACTGAACTGAACGGAACTACAATTAGAAGCCCTTTTTTTATGGAAATTCTTCATATACTTTTTTTGGCATAAGTCATGCATCAGTCAGTTCGGTTCAGTTGCTCAGTTGTGTCTGACTCTTTGTGACCCCATAAATTGCAGCATGCCAGGCCTCCCTGTCCATCACCAACTCCCGGAGTTCACCCAATCTCATGTCCATCGAGTCGGTGATGCCATCCAACCATCTTATCCTCTGTTGTCCCCTTCTCCTTCTGCCCCCAATCCCTCCCAGCATCAGAGTCTTTTCCAATGAGTCAAGATAAAGGGGAACAAAAACACAATTAAGCATACTGAACATGTGAAAACTGCTTTCCTAGGAGTTCTTGCTTTTTGGAGTGTGTGTTAATGTGGTAATTTGTCTGGTACATTTTGGACTGATTATCTACCAAAATCAACTTTGCACTTCCCTGCTTTCTCAGTTCGGAGAAGGCAATGGCACCCAGCTCCAGTACTCTTACCTGGAAAATCCCATAGACAGCAGAGCCTGGTAAGCTGCAGTCCATGGGGTCACTAAGAGTTGGACATGACTGAGCGTCTTCACTTTCACTTTTCACTTTCATGCATTGGAGAAGGAAATGGTAACCCACTCCAGTGTTCTTGCCTGGAGAATCCCAGGGATGGGAGATCCTGGTGGGTTGCCATCTATGGGGTCACAGAGTTGGACACGAGTGAAGTGACTTAGCAGCAGCAGCTTTCTCAATTGTTTCCAGGGAGGAATAATGATTGGTGGCTTTTCTCTTCCTGGCCTTTCACTTCTCCATTGAATAAACAGATCCTGTTATTTTTGCAAATCTGTGTCTCATGAGACTTAAGTTCTCTTAGGGCAAAGGGTATGCCTCAGTCATTCTCATATTCCTCCAGCACTTTGTAGCATGATAGCCAGCAGTTCATCATGTATGGATGTGAGAGTTGGACTATAAAAAAAGCTGAGTGCTGAAGAATTGATACTTGTGAACTGTGGTGTTGGAGAAAATTCTTGAGAGTCCCTTGGACTGCAAGGAGATCAAACCAGTAAATCCTAAAGGAAATCAGTCCTGAATATTCATTGGAAGGACTGATGCTGAAGCTGAAGCTCCGATACTTTGGCCACCTGATGTGAAGAACTGACTCATTTGAAAAGCCTGGGATGCTAGGAAAGATTGAAGGCAGGAGAAGAAGGGGCTGACAGAGGAGGAAATGGTTGGATGGCATCACTGATTCTATGAACATGAGTTTGAACATACTCTGGGAGTCGGTGATGGACAGGGAAGCCGGGTGTGCTGCAGTCCATGGGATCGCAAAGAGCTGGACATGACCAAGCAACTGAACTGAACTGAACTGATAGAAATATTTGAGTGAATTAAATGAAAGCAACATAAATTTTACTGTACATATTTTATAAAAGTTGAAAATTCAACTTTTATTAATGTAACAACATAGAAGTTATTTGGTTTTGAACTTCTCCTTATATGCCTTTGGGACATTAAACATCTGACAAAATTTTATGCACAGGCAGGAATAATTGCTATTACTGAATTGATTAAGGACATTGTTAAAAATATGTGGTCATTATTTAAACTGTAATAAACTCACAAACATTACGTATCTAATTTCCTTAAACCTTGAACACCAATTCATTGAAATTTTCTTAAACATTTCAATAAAGTTACAAATCCCAGAAGATGATTTTTCTTAAATGTTTTATTCACCTTTAAAACACATATCATTATGGCAATAATTACAGAAGATATGATTAAAATAATTTTAACAATTGTTTTAAAATATACATACTGTGAGTGTTGTTCATTGGTTCATTGCTTGTGTATCAATTTCTATGGCTAATGTTAGCTAGTTACATTTGCTCTCAAGGGAAGCCATCCACATACCAGAGCGGAAAATGCCCTTTCTGGATTGATGCTCTGTGGGGTATAGGACCTGGTTGCATCTTCTGTGGTCATTTGAACGAGCATATTTTGGAGTGGGTGCTCTCCGTGTTAAGGCTGCCCTGCTGTAAGGCTTATGAAGCCATATTTTCCCATGCAACCAGGCACTCCCCTTTTGCTCCCGTGTTCATCGTGCCTTAGTATCAGGGTGTTACTCCTGGTACCCTGTTTACTTCATTATGTGGTATTAATATTAGACTTTATTTTCCTGTGATTGGTGCACAGAATTGCCTGTTTCTACATACCATCACCCTTTTTCTGAAATCCCTTCCCATGGAGAGATGACTAAAGTTTCAGGATATGCTCCAGATCATTGGTAACTCATTTCTGGGACAATCTTATTTATTCCTCTAACTTCAGAAAGACAGTTNTTGGAGTGGGTGCTCTCCGTGTTAAGGCTGCCCTGCTGTAAGGCTTATGAAGCCATATTTTCCCATGCAACCAGGCACTCCCCTTTTGCTCCCGTGTTCATCGTGCCTTAGTATCAGGGTGTTACTCCTGGTACCCTGTTTACTTCATTATGTGGTATTAATATTAGACTTTATTTTCCTGTGATTGGTGCACAGAATTGCCTGTTTCTACATACCATCACCCTTTTTCTGAAATCCCTTCCCATGGAGAGATGACTAAAGTTTCAGGATATGCTCCAGATCATTGGTAACTCATTTCTGGGACAATCTTATTTATTCCTCTAACTTCAGAAAGACAGTTGTTGTTTTTTTTTTTTCAGAGCCTCAAGAGATTAAAAACTGTGAGTTGCACAAGCTGTTTTGCTTCCAATTACATGCAGCTTCTAGACATAACCTGTACAGCCTTCAGCCTTCTTAAAGTGGGAAGTATCTCTCATTCCAAGGTCCTGCATCTGTGTTGGCAGAGTGACAGCAAGGACACAGGAGATCCTGTTGGTTCTTCTCAAAAAAGCTGTCTTGGTTACTTTCTGTAAGTTAAGTGTAAAGTTTGTAGTTAAATGATGAAATCTACTCACAGACATACTGGACCTGGCTGGCAAAGTGCATACCAGGATGATACCTTTCTCTTTAAATAAAGAAATGATGTGAAAAGTCAAGGCAGCAGGATCCTTAAATAAGTCTTGGTGTTTGCAGGTGTCATTTCCTTCCTTAATAAAAACATATAGAAGTGATTTATTCAAAAGGCTGTTACTACCTTTGCTGTATCTCTCTTAGAAACAATTATAAGAACTGCAAACATTTTCTATCACAATAAAAAAGGAATGTGTTACATTGCTAGTTTCAGGGGAATTCCAGACCTCACTGGGAGCAGAAGAGTGGGAGCTTCCTGAGATTCACCACAACATCCGATATTCTGTATGTTTGTCCCTTACTTGTATATTCAAAAACAGAGACATTACTTTGCCAACTAAGGTCCGTCTAGTCAAGGCTATGGTTTTTCCAGTGGTCATGTATGGATGTGAGAGTTGGACTGTGAAGAAGGCTGAGCACCAAAGAATTGATGCTTTTGAACTGTGGTGTTGGAGAAGACTCTTGAGAGTCCCTTGGACTGCAAGGAGATCCAACCAGTCCATTCTGAAGGAGATCAGCCCTGGGTTTCTTTGGAAGGAATGATGCTAAAGCTGAAACTCCAGTAATTTGGCCACCTCATGGGAAGAGTTGGCTCATTGGAAAAGACTCTGATGCTGGGAGGGATTGGGGGCAGGAGGAGAAGGGGACGACCGAGGATGAGATGGCTGGATGGTATCACCGACTCCATGAATGTGAGTCTGAGTGAACTCCGGAAGTTGGTGATGGACAGGGAGGCCTGGTGTGCTGCGATTCATGGGGTCTCAAAGAGTCGGGCATGACTGAGTGACTGAAGTGAACTGAACTGCCTTTTTTAAAGGATTTCTGTTAGAGACCTCCAGAAGCTTCTCTTAACTTCCTATCTCACTCAGACATTTATACCTTTGTTCATTTATTCATTGATTCAGTCTATCAGTATGTAACCAAAATTTACAGAGTGGAATCTAGGTAGTAGATATAATACTAATAAAAGAACAAAATGTAATCAGTTTAAAACAAAACTTTTCCTTACAAAGGTTTCTTCCATTATCTGAGAGAGGGGATTACAAAGCTTGGCCTCAGTATTACTGATCTTGGGACCAAAAGGAAATTCATAATGGCCTCTAGGTTTAGGAGACAGAAAAGAGCCTGAGGTTAAACACAAGAGCGATTTACCGTTAGCAACAGGGCAGCAGACACCAGTCATCCTATGCTTATTTCAACTAGACGTTAGTTACAAAAACATTGATGCCTGCCGTCTATGGGGTCGCACAGAGTTGGACTTGACTGAAGTGACTTAGCAGCAGCAGCAACAGTGTTGGACTGACTTTGTGACAATAAAAGCAATTAAAGTTAAAATGCTTTTATCAATTTGTACGTTGTCAGCCTGGCAAGCTTGTTTTCTTTTCTTTTTAAGAAGATTCTTTTCACAACTATACAAACAAAGAGTTAAGGAAACTCAAGAATAAACTAGCACAGAAAGACATGTGATGTACATGATACTTAGTCTTTAATAAGTCAAGTAAGCCTTAGAATGAATTGTCCTGTATTGATAATTAATGATGTTAACAGTAGATGTGTCACATGGGTGATGTGTGGGAATGCAGGGTGATGACATACTGTCCTTATCAGATAATCAGTTTAATAAGAGTAGAATCTGCCTTGGAGATTTCATGGAGAACTGTCTTGAGTCCAGGCCTAATTACATCATTTGTGGGACTTTTTTTCATTTTGCACCAGTGCAAAATAAAGATGTGAGATCTCTTTTTAAAAAAAAAAAAAAAAAACACAGAAAAAAATGTACAATTAATAAGGGCTAAAATATAATGAAATATATAGATAAAATGCTTAATAAAGAAAAATTAAAATTTAAATTATTACCTTGAATTTTAACATTCATTTTATATCACACAAAATGCCAGGTTTAAATAGAAGCCTTTAACATTTATGCAGAATCACTGAAGTTACACAATTTGTATTTTGCATTTTAATCCTGCCTATGTATAAAAATAATTGCTTCTGAGACTTGGATGAGATATGACATTTTTTTGAAGAAATTTCATGTACATAACTTTATATGGAAATTAAGATACTAGCTACTATCATCGTTTTATGGGCAACTCCGCAGGGTCTCAGAGGCTTTGTTGCTGTTGTTCGGTTACTAAATCACCTTTGACTCTGCAACTCCATGGACTGTAGCACACCAGTCCTCCAGTGTCTCCAGTTTGTTCAAATTCACGTCCTTTGAGTCAGTGATGCTCTCTAACCATCTTACCCTCTGCTACCCCCTTCTCCCTTTCCCAGCATCAGGGTCTTTTCCAATCACTCGGTTCTTCAAATCAGGTGGCCGAAGTATTGTAGCTTTAGCTTTAGAAACAGTCCTTCCAATAACATTCTGGGTTGATTTCCTTTAGAAATGACTGGTTTGAGTCCCTTGCAGTGCAAGGGACGCTCAAGAGTCTTCTCCAACACCACAGGTCCAAAGCATCAGTTCTTTGACACTCAGCCTTTCTTTAGTCCAACTCTTACATCTGTACATGACCACTGGAAAAGTGATGGCTTTGTCTGTACTAACTCTTTGTCATAGGCTATATCACATGTTTAATGAGTCTATCAAAATAGAGAGTAGGTGGTCTGGTATTCCCATCTCAGAATTTTCCACAGTTTATTGTGATCCACACAGTCAAAGGCTTTGGCATAGTCAATAAAGCAGAAATAGATGTTTTTCTCGAACTATCTTGCTTTTTCCATGACTAGCAGATGCTGGCAATTTGATCTCTGGTTCCTCTGCCTTTTCTAAAACCAGCTTGAACATCTGGAAGTTCATGGTTCACATATTGCTGAAGCCTGGCCTGGAGAATTTTGAGCATTACTTTACTACCATGTTAGATGAGTGCAATTGTGCGATAGTTTGAGCATTCTTTGACATTGCCTTTCTTGGGAATTGGAATGAAAACTGACCTTTTTCAGTCCTGTGGCCACTGCTGAGTGTTCCAAATTTGCTGGCAGATTGAGTGCAGCACTTTCACAGCATCATCTTTCAGGATCTGAAATAGCTCAACTGGGATTCCATCACCTCCACTAGCTTTGTTCGTAGTGATGCTTTCTAAGGCCCACTTGACTTCACATTCCAGGATGTCTGGCTCTAGATGAGTGATCACACCATCGTGATTATCTGGGTCGTGAAGATCTTTTTTATACAGTTCTTCTGTGTATTCTTGCCACCTCTTCTTGATATCTTCTGCTTCTGTTAGGTCCAGACCATTTCTTTCCTTTATTGAGCCCATCTTTGCATGAAATGTTCCCTTGCTATCTCTAATTTTCTTGAAGAGATCTCTAGTCTTCCCCATTCTGTTGTTTGCCTCTATTTCTTTGCATTGATTGCTGAGGAAAGCTTTCTTATCTCTTCTTGCTATTCTTTGGAACTCTGCATTCAGATGCTTATATCTTTCCTTTTCTCCTTTGCTTTTGGCTTCTCTTCTTTTCACAGCTATTTGTAAGGCCTCCCCAGACAGCCATTTTGCTTTTTTTTTTTTGCATTTGACACCAGCTGGGTGTACTGCAATTTAACTTGTTTCTGACACTTACCTACCGAAAACCCCACAGGTGAAAGGCTCAGTTCCTCAAGACTGGCTCCCACCCCAACATACACACACACACACACATACAGAAACACATCACAGACACATACATACCACACACAACTGCAAGTCTAAATATGCCCTGTGCTTCTTATTGACCAGCTATGTGGAGTTTCCAGTGACCCCCTCTTTGGATTCAATTAACTTGCTAAAGTAAGTCACAGCACTCAGAGAAACGTATTACTTAACACATTACTAGTTTATTATAAACAGGTGTAACTCAGGAACTGCCAGAAGGAAGAGATGCACAGGGCAAGATACAGGGAAAGGACACAGCTTCTATGCCCTCGGAGAGCACCTCTATCCCCAAATCTCTGCATATTCCCCAAGGAAGCTCTCTGAATATCGTCATTTTGAGGCCTCTTTACATGGACATGTGTGCGTGCTTAATTGCTCAGTCGTGTCTGACTCTTTGCAACCCCATGGACCATATCCTACCTGGCTTCTCTGTCCATGGGATTCTTCAGGCAAGAATACTGGAATGGGTAGCCATATCCTTCTCCAAGGGATCTTCCTGACCCAGGGATCTAACCTGAGTTTCCCACATTGCAAGCAGATTTTTTACCATCTGAACCACCAAGGAAGCCCCATCACATAGGCATGGTTGATTAAATCATTGGTTATTGACAATTGATTCAATTTCCAGTCCATCTCCCCTCCCCAGAAGTCAAGGGATGGGCCTGAAAGAATGATATACTGCCATGTGAAGCAACATGGATGGACCCAGAGAATATTATGCTTAGTGAACTGAGCTGAAAAGGTACAAACTACTATATACAAAATAGATACATATATACTGTATAGCACAGGGAATTATACCCATTATCTTATAACCTATAATGGAATATAATTTGCAAAAATATTGAATCATTATGCTATCCACCTGAAACTAACATAATATTGTCAATCAACTATATTTCAGTTTTAAAAAAGATACCTTTATCATTCTTATCAGTTAGAAAATATGAAGAGTTTTATGAGTTCTGTGTCAGAAATGGAGGGGAAAGCCAAATAAATACTTCTTATCACAGCATCACAATTCCTTGAGGCCAATCTTCCCCAGGGTGTGCTCCCCAGAACATACGTGCCACAAAACACTCTAAAAAGTACAAAGGAGGTCAACTTTAAGACCTACTACAATATCAGCAACATTTGAGAAAGGACTAACTTACACTATTGGGTGTAAGACAGGTTCAGTGATGCAGTACACAATATGGAGAATAGAGCTAATACTTTGCAATAAGTGTAAATGAAAATTAACCTTTAAAACTTGTATTAAAATTGTTTTAAATAAAAAGAAAGGACTAATTTTAATTGGGGCTTCCCCAGTGGCTCAGCTGTAAAGAATCCTCCTGCAATGCAGGAGATGTGAGTTCGATCCCTGTGCCCAAAAGATCCCCTGGAGGAGGGCATGGCAACTCACTCCAGTATTATTCTTGCCTGGAGAATCCCATGAACAGAGGAGCCTGGCGGGCTACAGTCCATGGGGTTGCACAGAGTTGGAGACAACTAAAGCAATTTAGCTTGCACGCACACTCTTTTATTGATTCAAAAAACACTCTGGAAAGTTTTGCAGTGGAGAAACCTGCAGCAACTATTACTGATTGGACCAAACATACCTTTTCTCATAAAACCCTTATTAGCATTCCATGGCTCGCTTTAGGAGCCTGTCTTCCAGTTAAAGCCAAGGAGATGCTCCTCTTTAAGTCCCAAAGGCCTCTTGTTTCAATTACTGCAATTGCCTAAAGAAGAAATTCTGTAGCCAAAGGTTTTCAGTTGAACGTGTCTAAATGAATTAAAGTGCAAAATAAGGGACTTCCCTGGCAGTCCAGCCCATATGCTACGAGGTGCAGACAAAAGTAAAATAGAAATCTAAAAAATTATGAAGTGTAAAATAAATACAACTGTCAAACAAAGAGCAATCAGTGTCCTTCTGTTGCCTGACACTGAACAGAATTCTCTTTGGTGAGAAAGACACCAAACATTTCATTTCTCTTCAGACTCTAGAAGAGAGTGGATTCTCCACAGCAAACTACGGGGGCTCCAACTTCCACCTCCGGCCAGCATTCTTCAAGACCTCCTTTTGGCTTCTGCCAATGTGTTCTCATTTCCTTTATTCTGTAGAAATTGGGGTTTCAAAAGGATGTGATGAGAATTTCCAGAGCTGGCTTCCACTGTGCCCAGGTGCTTGTTGGGTGCTTGGCTCACATAAGACTAACCACGTGGGGTATATGTTAAAATTAATTTTTGTTGCAGTTCTAAAATAGTAATAAAATACCATTTTTCACTGTGGTAAAATATATATAGCATAATATTTACCATTTTAACCATTTTTGAGTGTAACAGTTCAGTGGCATTAAGTGTATTCACGTTGTTATGGAGTTATCATCACCATCCATTTCTAGAAATGTTCAATCACTCCAAACAGATTCTCGTGCCCGTATCTGTACCCATAAAACACTAACTCCCCACTTTCCTCCTCCCACCCCCGCACCCCTGGTAACTTTTAGTTTACTTTCAGTCTCTACAAATTATTCTTATACTTCATATAAACAGAATCATTAATATTTGTCCTTCTGTGTCTGGCTTATTTCACTTAGCATAATATCTGCAAGGTTCATCAGAAACAAAATAGTTTTCTATGAATGATAATAATTATTATTTTATATCAGTGAAAGGGACAATACTGTTCATAATCTTTCACCAAGATTTCTTTAACCCACTAAAAAAGGGAGCTCTAGAGGCACACATCCGGTCAGATTCTTTTTTTTTTTTTGGCCACACCAGGAGGCTTGTACAGTCTTAGTTGCCCCACCAGGGACTGAACCTGGGCCGTGGCAATGAAAGCTCAGAATCTTAACCACTAGCCCACCAGGGAACTTCCCCAGATTTGTTTCTTACTCAATTTCAACTGAAATAGAAAATCCTAAGCATAATTATTGGTCATCAGAATTAGTAAAATTGTTCATGACCTCTGATACTTCTAAATATTTGTCTCAAACATATACCCAGAAAGTACATATTCTGGTTTTTCTCTCAGCAGTAAGTCAGTTGTTAGGATAAAATTTTTTTTTTAATTTTTAGGATAAGAAAAAATTTAGGATTAAAAAAATTCCCACACGTAATATCCGGAATGTTCTCTATAGCAAATTCAGTGTTCTGGAGAAGATGACGGTAAATGGAGTAGGTCTCTACTTTGATTTAATTTGGCTCTGGAAAGTGTTTCTCCAGGTTTCAGATTAGTTTCAAACTAATTTGCATTAGTTTCTTTTATTTATCCTATTTTCAGGGATATGACATACAAGCACATCCCATAATGTCTTGAATTTCTCCAATGAATAAAAAAAATCACATGTTAAAGTAAAACTTAAGATATTTATACTATAATTTGATCCATTTAAGAAATCCTGAAGGCTCTTGATGAAAGTGAAAGAGGAAAGTGAAAAAGTTGGCTTAAAGCTCAACATTCAGAAAACGAAGATCATGGCATCCGGTCCTATCACTTCATGGGTAATAGATGGGGAAACAGTGTCAGACTTTATTTTATGGGGCTCCAAAATCACTGCAGATGGTGATTGCAGCCATGAAATTAAAAGATGCTTACTCCTTGGAAGAAAAGTTATGATTAACCTAGATAGCATATTCAAAAGCAGAGACATTACTTTGCCAGCTAAGGTCCGTCTAGTCAAGGCTATGGTTTTTCCTGTGGTCATGTATGGATGTGAGAGTTGGACTGTGAGGAAGGCTGAGCGCCGAAGAATTGATGCTTTTGAACTGTGGTGTTGGAGAAGACTCTTGAGAGTCCCTTAGACTGCAAGGAGACCCAACCAATCCATTCTGAAGGAGATCAACCCTGGAATTTCTTTGGAAGGAATGATGCTAAAGCTGAAACTCCAGTACTTTGGCCACCTCATGCGAAAAGTTGACTCATTGGAAAAGATTCTGATGCTGGGAGGGATTGGGGGCAGGAGGAGAAGGGGACAACAGAGGATGAGATGGCTGGATGGCATCACTGACTCGATGGAAAATCCATTCTGAAGGAGATCAACCCTGGAATTTCTTTGGAAGGAATGATGCTAAAGCTGAAACTCCAGTACTTTGGCCACCTCATGCGAAAAGTTGACTCATTGGAAAAGATTCTGATGCTGGGAGGGATTGGGGGCAGGAGGAGAAGGGGACAACAGAGGATGAGATGGCTGGATGGCACCATGGACTCGATGAATGTGAGTCTGAGTGAACTCCGGAAGTTGGTGATGGACAGGGAGGCCTGGCGTGCTGCGATTCATGGGGTCGCAAAGAGTCGGACACGACTGAGTGACTGAACTGAACTGAACTGAACTGAAGGCTACAATATTTTATATGATAAAAATGTATACTCTGATATGATAAAGACTGTTAAAAAAAGAATATATCATTGAAATATGCAACTTGAAAAAAATACTTTAAAAAAATGGCATTACTAGTGTCATAGAGAAATGCTTTTATCTCATCCCTGATTTTAAAAGCTTGTTTAAACACTTCTATCTCGATAAACAGTACTTCTGCGTGGAAAAGAAGGCTTGTACTTACTACCAATTTCTTCACAAAGCATGCTTAAAAGATAAACACTCGGTGACCACAGTTTAAATGTATTAACTACTTTCACCAACTATGTTCTGGAGATGAAGCAAGGGATAAGAACACAACCATTTTATCCAAATAAGTAAACACTTCCTCCTTGAATTCATAACCAATGCTGGCAATATCTTTCCAGCTTACATCATGGCTCACAAAATAATTGCCAACTACATGAAAAATCCCTAGCATGGGGGTGGAGCAAGGAACTAACCAGTAGGTCACTGAACACTTCCCTTTCATTTATTTCTGCACATTTCTGCCAAGCATTGATTGATACTCTGCACGTCTTTGATTCTTTCCAAATGTAAGCCAAGTGTCTGCCAGAAAGCTCACGACAGACATGACCCTTCTATGCTGAATGGCATTAATGTTATATGATGTACAACAGTCCACTTGGATTATGAAATTCCCAGTGGCTAATTAAAGTTTCTTCCTGAGCATGGTTATTATCATTAGCCTTATAGTTGGATTTGTAAACTTTTCAGCAGTATGTAGCTTCTATATTTTTGTTTGTTTCTATGTTTTTTGTTTGGTGTACAACTTTGATGAATGTTTCCTTAGCTTTGGTCTCTTCTCCACCTTTAAATGACAAAAATTTATCAATTTCATATTAGAAAGCATTATTTTGTGCTTGTTCAGGAAAAACTCAATTGGTTTATCAGAAAGGTCACGATACTTTGAAAGCAATGCAAAAGCCCCTGTGGCTTCTTGCCATTCTTTAACAAAGTTTTGTAACAGACAATGCAATAGGAACTAGAGGCAAATTGATTGCTGGTCTGATAAAATCAAATTTTCACATATTCATCAAGATTCACTTGTTCTAACATATATGGCCTCACATTTGCTGTTTGCATTGGACTCCTGTTCACTGTTTACATTTATACTACTGTGCTTCTATTTATATTACCATTTTCATCACTACCTTTATGTTTTACTTAACTACCTCTAAGCATGTGATTTCTTTCTGTGACTTGCCCATCATAACACACAATTAAAAATGTAGAATTAGATGTAAACAGCATTTAGAGATATATAAATCTAATAGGGCAGGAGTGAACCATTAACTGGTGAACTAGTTGAGATAAACATTTTCGGAAATAGTGATTATTATGCATGCAACTAGATTCCTATCCAAATGATAAATTGATCTTAACGTTCAGACCTGCAATATGAACAAGAACTCAAGTGTTCCCTTGCTCTTTCCTTCTGTAGCTAGCCTGGGAACGCAGATGATCCACAGTCTGCCTGTGATGAAGAATTTCCCCTGGGGTGGGATTTCAGGGTGTTGGGATGGCTGTCTGCCCTTCAGAATAGCTCTTGCTATAACTAGCCTGATAGCCAAAGTCCTCAAGTCACTAGTGATTCCTCCTAGGAGCAAGATAGACCTGGCTCACAAAATTCAAGGTAACTTTTATTAAATATTATGAAGCCCACAGCAGAAAGGTGGATTTATAAATACAGGCAATATATGAAACAGACACAGTCCCTGCCTTCTGGAGCTTATGATTCAGACCTTAAATAAACACATATAAATTGCAAACTACTGATTATGGTAAGTGCTGAAGGAAAAGAAGGACGAAAGAGAGAATCATAAAGTGGCAGGTGCGGGGAGGGGAGATCTAATTTAAATTGATGGGTCGAGGGCAAACGCTATGTGAATTGTTGTCTTTGAGATCCTCAAAAAGCAGAATAATCCATGGGTACTATATACATGTACATTCTTTTTTCTAATAACATTTGTTTAGTATAGGAACACCTAAGAGACAACATCCTTTTTGCTCTTTCAATTATTATTATTATCATTGTTGCTTTTAGTGTTTGCTATGTTCTAGGCACTGTTCTGGGCTCTGGTGTAGAGTTGTGGATGGAACAGACAAGATTTCTGTTCTCATGCAGCTTAAAGTTGAGATGCTCCTCAGAATATGAAAAGAGAAAAATATAACTAAATTCTGGAGTAATCTGTTAATAAAATATATATATATATATATATATGGAACTTCCCTGGTAGCCCAGTGGTTGCGACTTTGCTTTCCCATGCAGGTGGTGTGAGTTCGATGCCTGGTCAGAGAGCTAAGATCCCATATGCCTCGCAGGCAAAAAACCAAAACATAAAGCAGAAATATTGTAACAAACTCTATAAAGAGTTTAAAAATGGTCCATATAAAAATCTTAAATAAAAAAGCTTATAAAGCATCATTTCATCAATAATGCAAGATCACCATGGGAATAAGAAATATGCCCTTGCCTGACAACACCTGGCTGTAACCTGACTGCATGCTAAATCATACGTTTAAAAACAGGCATATATCAGTCAAAACTAGAGAATAGCAATGTTGAAGATAAAACCCCCAAAACGGAGCTGCTGTATCAGGTTGTGTAGATCAATGACACCAGACATTAATATCATCTTACTCTTGTGATTGAAATTTGGACTCAAATGAAAATTGGTCTATAAAGAGAATTTGTTGACAAGTCTGTGTTACATTTTTATAACTGATCAATAAATTGGCATTCTGGTCAGTCTGTAGAAGTATGTTTAACCTGAATGTTTACAAGAGAGATCATACATCAAGTCTGCAAGGCCTGGTACCTGCCCGTCAGGGTGGCCCCAGGCTTTCTCCCTGAGACCACTGGCTTTAGGTAAGTTCTCTTTCTGATCAACAATTTGCATTAATCAACAATCATGAGATATTTGGAAGCTACCTCATCAACTATCCCTAGTGAGGAAAATAATGATTTGGGATGTGAGGTAGGAAATGCTTATTTCAAGGTTTATAATAAACCATTTTCAACAAAATCGGCTGATATTCTTAAGAACTGTCGAATAGACTAGAAAATGAAGGAGCAATTGAACCCACAACTTTTGATCCTTTTGTAAGTGTAGTTGCCTGCACTTATCAGTAGGAAGACAGGCTAACACAACCAACAGAGTGCAGACGTTTCTCATTTATCCCAACAAGCTGAAATAGTACATAAGATCAAAAAGGAAGCTTTCAGCAGTTCAGTCTTGTCTCCTTTGTGAAACTGAAAAGAACCAAAGTAAGCACATTTGAATTTGGCATAAATGGGACTAAGAATATTTATCGTAGACAGTTGAATATTAGTCATGAGATCAAAGCTGTTCCAAGTTTAGCAGAAAAACACAAAGAATTTGATAAATATTGAATTATGCTATATGGCAACTGCTCATACTTTTAATATAATCTGCTTTTTATGAATTTCTTTCCTTCTACTTTAAAATCAAAGCCCATCACCAAATACAATTTTAAAAATACTACATTGAATTTCTTTTCATCTCAGCTTAGGGAAGAGTTTTACTTGCTTTCACACCATCATCTTTAGCAATTTTTCCTCTGAATAAGAGGGGGGAAAAAAGCTTGAAATTTCCAGAGAAATATAGTGAAAAATAAGCTGCCTGGAGAATGATGTGGTCATGTCAGACATATCACATATATTACTCTTCAGTTAATGTATTTAAAGACATCAAATTAGATTAGGGTAATTATTTTGGAAATTTGATTTTTCATTTTATGGAGCTTTCTATAAACTGGAGCGTATTTAAGCACCTGAAAACATTGGTCAGTTTTTCTAAACTTTGCACATTAGGATCACTTGGCTGGGACACAGGTGGATGGTGGAGGGGGTGGGGAAGGGTTAATTTCAAAATTACTAATACCTTATTCCCACCCATGAGAATCTAGCCCCCTAGCTGATTATAATCTGCCATCAAAATTAAGAACTACTGTTCTAAAAAAGAATTGTGGTAACGTAACCATCAAAAGTTCTCGAAATTCAAAAGGCATTTAAGCTTAGGTTAGGTTGCCAGATGAAAGAGAGAATGCTTATTTAAATTTGAATTTCAGATAAACAACAAATACAAATACTGCAAAGGCACCTTATGTTTTTATTTACTGACAGCCCTAAATTAGGTTCTTTTTTCTTTTTTTGCTTAAAAATTATTTGGAATAAAGTCATTTACCTACTCTTAGAGCTGCTTAGAAACAGACTTCTTGGTTTAAAACAAATATCATGTGATATTGCTTATATGTGGAATCTAAAAATTGGTACAAATGAACCTATTTACAAAGCAGAAATAGAGTCACAGGTGTAGAAAACAACTTCTGGTTCGGAAGGGGAAAGTCAGAGGTGGGGATAAACTGGGAGGTTGGGCTCGACATATACACACTGCTATATAAAACAGGTAACTAGTGAGAACTCTACTCAGTGTTCTGTGATGACCTATACGGGAACAGAATCTAGAAAAGAGTAGGTATGTGTCCATGTCTGACAGATTCACTTTGCTGTGCAGCAGAACACATTGCAAATCAACGCTACTCCAATAAAAATCCATTTAAAAATGAAAAACTAAACAAAAATTGGGTAGAGGTGTTAGATGTATTCCTTCCCTAGATCCTAAACCTGTTCATCTCCTCCTAACACTTCCGAGTTCTCCCTTGGTTGTGTCTTGACTTGTGTGCAGGGTTTACAGTGGTCCTTAGTAGGGAGGGGCCGGCAGAGACAAAGCTACACCACCTTGTTGAGACCCCAAAGCAAAGTACATCTCTGCTGTCATGATGAGAACTTACATTTCATTCAGAAAAGTAAAACAAGTGTTCTTTGTATATTAAGTGAAAACATCAAGAAGCTGGGAGATGTGAAGTGAAGTCACTCAGTCGTGTCGACTCTTTGCAACCTGGTGGACTGTAGCCCACTCAGGCGCCTCCGTCCATGGGATTCTCCAGGCGAGAATACTGGAGTGGGTTGCCATTTCCTTCTCCAGGTGATCTTCCCAACCCAAGGATCGAACCTGGGTCTCCTGCATTGCACCCAGACGCTTTATCCTCTGAGCCACCAGGGAAGCTGCCGCTAACATTATGTATTCCTTTAAAGCCTGCGTGCATGTGTGCTACATCGCTTCAGTCGTGTCCGACTCTTTGCGACCCTATGGACAGCCCGCCAGGTTCCTCTGTCCATGGGATTCTCCAGGCGAGAACACTGGAGTGGGTTGCCATGCCCTCCTCCAGGGGACCTTCCCCGCCTAGGGATGGAACCTGCATCTCTTACATCTTCTGCACTGGCAGGAAGGTTCGTTTCCACTAATGCCAGCTGGGAAGCCTCTATTTCTTTCCAACTTCTAAATAAATATGTTAGATAGATGTGGACCTAGGAATCGGTACTGGGAGATTTGATAACTGAGGCAGAAAACTCTCAGATCTCCTGTCTTCCCTGTTTTCTACAGTGTATCTCAAAGAGGAGGAGCAGTGACCATCTCAGCTTCACATACTTCCTCCCTGTTCTTCCCTTCCTAATTATCCAGTTCTCCCTAGACTATTGATTATGTAACTTTCCTCATTTATTTGTGATGCTGTCTTTCCTATTTACAAATTTTTGTTCATATTGTGAACCAGGTATTTTTAAATTGTGCCTTGTAAGTAATTTTCTGTTATAAAGAAAAGTTCTTAATGTTTATCAGTTTGTTTTATTTTGACTTCCTTAGTCAAGTTTTTAGGAAAGACGCTTGTCAAACTTATCAACTGATACCCCTTCTTTGGTGAGACTTTATTCCATCTCTAGAATTGCATCCTAGTGAGTGGAAGTGTTTTGACACCAGGAAATAGGAGACCAATCAAGGGATTTGGGTCCCTTTTTGTGAGTGTTTGGGTGGTCAGTTGTGTCTGACTTTTTGTAACCCTACAGATTGTAACACACCAGGCTCCTCTGTCCATGGAATTTTTCAGGCGAGAATACGGGAATGGGTTGCCATTTTCTCCCCCAGGGGATATTCCCCACCCAGGAATCGAACCCATGTCTCTTCCATCTCTTGCATTTGCAGGCGGATTCTTTACTGCTGAGTTACCTGGGAAGCTTTTTATTTCTCATCAGATACTATCAAGTACGTTCAAACAGTCTTCATCTTGCTTCTAGCCCTCCTGTGAAGGAACGGTTTCTTGGGACCACTGCCTTATCCTCACAAAAGGAGGGTGTGCTGACCCCTGTTACTACCTCCGCTGGGTCAGAACCTGTGTGTTCAAGGTATCTTTCAGTCTCAAGGCGTTTACCAGTGATACATGTTCTGCGGTGATTTCCAAAAACCTGACTTTAACCTCATTAAGGCTAACTTGTACACATTCTCCTGTATATTTCAAATTATCTCTAGATTACTTATAATACCTAATACAATATAAATGCTATGTAAATAGTTGCATGGCAAGTTCAAGTTTTACTTTTTGAAACTTTCCAGAATGTTTTTTTCCCAAGTATTTTTGACCTGAGCATACTGTACTGACTTAAAAAATCACTTTTCTACTTTTTTCCCTTAGTCTTCCCACTCAAGTATTGCTAATATCCATAAATACTATAGTTTCTTTTTTAACTTCATAGAAATGGAATCGTATAATGTAAAGTATTTTATATCTAGATTCTTTCACTAAATATTATGTTTTTGTGATCCATCAGTGTTGATCTGAAGCATTCTTATGGTTACAACTCTACAGAAATGGTTTTTATTTCCCACCCCTGCTCTGCTCCAAACCAAGGCAACCTACTTTTGTACCTACGGCTGAGTCCCTTCACTGTTCACCTGAAACTGTAATAGCATTGTTAATTGGCTATATAGCCCAGGACAAAATGTTTTGGTGTTAAAAAGAAAATTAAAAAAAAAAAAGTTGGGCATGTTCATCGCCAATTCATCCTTCTTTTAGTATCTTGGCTTTAAGAAGGAGGGATCTCCTCTTAGATCTTTAACTTGGGTAGACCCTGGGCTTTCATTTCTGTTTTTTACACTCTTCAAAGCTACTAAAGCCAACATTTGCCTGGTTTAGGAAATGTTCTTAAGGCAAAAGCAGTTCAAGTGCTCTGCTGATATTTCCGGGGTCCCTTCACTATTTAGATTTTGGCCTGGAAATTCACAATTTTAAATTGCTCTTCCCTCCAACTGGAAGAGTTGGTTTAAGCAATGTAGCCTTCCATATTATTGGAAATAGAAAAATATTATAAAAAATATTTTTTATAATAAAAAATTATATTCAACCTGTATTTCTATCCCCATTTTCATTCCAAATGCATTAATGTGTGCTTATATGTGTACATTTCTTAATCAGAATTTCCTAGTGCATTTTTGTATTATTTTTTCCTCCAGAGGTATAACTTGACTCACACCTCTAATATTTTTTATTTCCTAATTCTTTAATTTCTGCTTTTATCCTTATTTCCCTTCTCATTTTTTTTTTAAAATTCTCTAACTTATTGTGTGGAACACTTAGTTCACTTACTGTTAGGCTTTTTTTTTAATATATTGAAAAAATTTTAAATAATAAATTTCTTTTTGAGTTTATCTTTGTTTGCATCCCATTTGTTTTATTATTTCATATCCTTCTTTTGTAAAGGGTCTGTAATTGTAGTTTTGATTTCCTTTATGATCTTAGGCTTATTTGGAATGATTTCCTTCCTCAATTTCCAAAAGATTGCTTTTTTCATCCTTGTTTGACCACTTATTATTAAATTTGGATGTATTTTACTATTTTTAGAGAATGTGACCTTTTCAGTTTCAGAGTTTTAAAAAGTTTACTGAGTTTTTTGTAGCTCAATATATTATCATATATATAACATATATGTTTATATTTAACATATATTTATTATATATATTTAACATATATTATATATATTTAACACATATTTTATAGATCCTTGTCAAAAAGAAGGAATGATACATTGGGTCTAACATTCAGGATATACATAACATAGATTAGATAGATACACAGATACTAATTTTTAAAATTATATTCATCTAAGGCAATTTTTTTCCTACTTGATTTGTCAAGTCATTAATTCAAACAATAGGTATCCCTATCTTCTTAGGGATAATATGTTCAAGGCTATACCCTTCTAAATTTGAAGACATTATCCTTTACATTAGGGGCGTCCCTGGTAGCTCAGCTGGTAAAGAATCCGCCTGCAATACATGAGACCGTGGTTGGATTCCTGGGTTGGGGAGATCTGCTGGACAAGGGATAGGCTACCCACTCCAGTATTCTTGGGCTTCACTGGTGGCTCAGCTGATAAAGAATCTGCCTGCAATGTAGGAGACCTGGGTTTGATCCCTAGGTTGGGAAGATCCCCTGGAGAAGGGAAAGGCTACACACTCCAGTATTCTGGCCTGGAGAATTCTATTGGACACAACTGAGCAACTTTCACTTTCACTTTCCTAGACATTATTTTAGAAAACTTAATATTTTCACTAACTGGTGATACTGGAAAGAGTAAAGCACATGATTATTGTCTGTTAAGTTTTATTCCCTGTGCGTCTTTCAAACTAAATGTATACCAACTATACAACAGTTGAATGCATATCAACCGTGGTCTTTATAGATCTTGTCTCTCCAACAAATAACATGATGACTGTGTTTTTTTCTTCATGCCTTGGATGGCCACTGTGTCCATTTTTCCCTGGTAACCATATGTTTAGGGGAGAAAATGAGCAAGAATGGTATCTCCAACTAGTATTTTGACTTTGGAAAGTCCCTCCCTCTCTCTTTACTTCTTCCTTAATCATTATATTGATAAAGTATAGGAATAAAATAGGAATTTAATAGGAATGAAATGACTTCTCATAGAAAATTTGAAAATAGTATCCGCAATATTAAAAACCAGAAAAAAATGATATGCAACTCCATCACTCCAAGGCAACAACTATTAACTAGTCTTCCTTGTTTCCTTCTATTTTTTTTTTCAAGAATTGTTTTTAACAATTGAGGTCAATTTTGTGTCCTGACTTTTCTAGTATTTCTTTATTATTTTTTTATATCATAGGCATTTTCCATTATTTAAATATTCTCCATCAAACTTACATTTAAATGTCAATAACATTCCACTATTTACTAAATATTTGTTTAATGATAGAGTATCATTTTTAATATCTTTGTATTATAAATAACATTTTGATGAATTTCTTCTTTTTTTTGTCCTCCAGTAATACAGTGGACCCTGAAATTTCAGGTGCATCAGAAGCATCTGCAGAACCCCTTGTCCAGAGTTTCTGAGTCAGTAAGTCCAGAGCAGGCAAAGAATTTACATTTCTAATAACTTCAGGTCATGCTGATAGTGCCAGAACCACAGTTTGAGACTCACTGGAATCACTGTAACGAATAGAATGTGCAAGGATTTGCTTCAATAAATTTCTGAGAAGCAACACTTCTTCCCGCCACAGTAGGTTGTATCTTTGACACTGCAGGGAAAAAATTGTAATACTTATTCTTATTAGAAAAGAAAGTAGTGATGTCTATTTAAACGTTCTCTTAAAGTCTTTTAGTCACTGGCTTTTGCTAACCCATTTGCGTTGACTGTGGAATCTTACTGGAGAGTTCACCCATTTGACCCTGGAGCTCCATCACTATACAGCTGGTCTCTTTCTTTATTATTTTTTTGGTAGGTCACCTGCTCTCATTTAATTCATTTCCTTTGGTGTTTTCCTTCCTGTGGAAGTCTCTGACATCTGTCCCACATACTTCTCTAAGAATACAAAGGCTCATCTTTTATCTTTTTATTTTTAACTTTTATGAGTCAATTACTCTTAACCTTTTTATAGTTGTGCTTTTTTCATGCCATATGTTTTAAAAAGACACTCCAGACTGTAATTCTTTATGGTTGCTTTTTTTTAAAAAAAATGTTATTTTTTTAACACCTTTAATTGCCTTCTGTTGACATTTATATTTAGGTCTGAGCCTAATATGTCACATACTAGGAACACATGGCTTCTCACTTTATTGGCGCCATCATGTGGTGAATTTGTGTATCACACTGGAAAATCTGCTGTATATAGTGAGTCAGGGTGTCATATTATCACATCCTTATGAAGGAAATGGCAACCCACTCCTGTGTTCTTGCCTGGAGAATCCCAGGGACGGCGGAGACTGGAGGGCTGCCGTCTTTGGGGTCGCACAGAGTCGAACACGACTGAAGCGACTTAGCAGCAGCAGCAGCATGATGAACTCAGAGAGGTCATCATAAACTGGGGGATCTACAGTAATCCCGTTACTTTAGTAAATAGCAAAATGGGAGCTAATAAACGTCAACCATTAAGCATGTGGACAGTGGAGTCAAGGACATGAACTCAAACCCTGGCTCAAACCACTTTAATAAATACTATGACCGTGGGTACCGGGTTAATCTCCTTGAGCCTCCGTTTTCTGCAGAGCATGGGAGTACCAGTAGCATCTATCTCGCAATGATGTGAGAGGAGCAGTTAACATTATGATAACAGTTCACAATGGTCATTAGTTTAATAATATTAGCTACCATTGTGTTGTGTGCTTAGTCGCTCAGCCGTGTCCGACTCTGCAACCCCATGAACTGTAGCCCGCCAGGCTCCTCTGTCCATGGGGATTCTCCAGGCAAGAATACTGGAGTGAGTTGCCATGCCCTCCTCCAGGGAATCTTCCCAACCCAGGGATTGAACCCAGGTCTCCGTGTTGCAGGTGGATTCTTTACCATCTGAGCCACTAGGGAAGCCCATTAGCTATCATTAGCTGTTAACAAACCCTCACGTTGGTTTTTCCTTTATATTCCAACTCAATAGGAAGAGTATCAGGAAAGAATAATTCCCCTCACTTTTTAGAAAGTTATACCACAATGGTATATTTTTAGAATGATAAGAAGTAGCTTGAAAGGGACTTCCCTGGTGGTCCAATGGCTAAGACTCAGTTCTTCTAATGCAGGCAGCCTGGGTTCGATCCCTGGTCAGGAGACTAGATCCCATACACCACAACTAAAGATCCCGCATGTTGCAACAAAGACGGAAGATCCTGTATGCAGTGACTGAGACCCAGTGTAGCCAAATAAAGAAAGAGAAGCTGATTTTGAATAATTATATTTTTTAAAAGTAGCATGAAATTAAAAACTGCAAAAGGTAGATACTGAAAAAATATTTAAAATAATTTTTTTTTTTTAGAAAAGAAAAAGGAAACTACTGGAAAAAAAGGTCTTCTTAACTCTACTTACAAAGTGAAGTTTGAAAAGCATCTGGCTAAATTAACTATAATTTACAGTTGAAAGAAATAATTATCAAGGGAGCAACTTAACATTGTTTTCAAGGGTGGGAAAAAAACTTTCAAATATTAAAAATGATTTATAGCCTCAAATCTTTCCAAAAGTCTATTAAAGACAAATGTTTACTATTATAAATCCTTGAGAAAAAATACACTTAGGACAAATCTAGGTGTTGGAAATTTTTCTATTAAAAATGAATTTTAATTATTTGATTAGAAAAACAGGATGAAAAAGTTACTTAAGAGCGGTAAAAATAAAACATGTGAGGTACTCCCTACCCCCCTTAAAACCATACATCATGACTGAGTGGAATCGGGGATCTTGCCAGAACCAGTCTTACACGCAGTTTCCAACTGTGGTTTCCTCAGATAGTTAGCATCATTCAATAAGTTTTTGTTACACCATTATGCAAATGTACTCTATGTTCATTATCTTTCTACTTGTTAAATTCATCAAAAGCCATCCAGGACCAGATTTTTTGTTTTGTCAGCTACACAGTCTTGTTCCCACATTCTTCATCAGCATTTATAGACTGTGAGGGAAAGAAAACAAGAAATGAGAACGATTTCATGAATTTTAAACATGTTGTACCTCTGTTTCAGTGCAATATTCCAGAGTATAACAGCCATCTGCCACTGTTCCCAGCATACCCAGTCTCAGAGTGGAGCCGAGTTGGTTGGAATGGGGATTAACACGTCCATAATCAACTCTTACGTCATTCAACTGGTTGTGCAGAGCAGAAAAATGTCCTCTGTGTCAACCTGAACTTCTGTGGCAAGCAGTCTAGAAAATCTATGCCTTTGATTATTGAAATTTGGGGATTTTCCAGCAAGCCTTCTATTATTGACTGCTATTTTAATTTCATTGTGGCCAGAGAGCAAATTTTGCATGAGTTGAATCCATATAAATGAGTTGAGATGTATTTTTGCTTGGAGCATGGTCTGTCTTGGTATGTGTTCTGTGTGCACGAATATGGTATATATCCCCATTTACCTAGATCTCCTTTCATTTCAGCAATGCTTTGTAGTTTCAGAATAGAGTTCTTACCTTTCATTGAATTTATTCCTAGGTATTTATAATACTGTTATAAATGGTACTTTAAATTTTTTCATTTTCTAATTGCAGCTTGCTATCATAGAGAAATATTGATTTTTCATATACTGATCTTTTACCCTATGAGCTCACTAATTTCAATGATTAATTCTAGTAGATTTCAAAGATAATATACATGGGAAATTTGTTAAAGACAATTACTTAGTTTAGTCTATTAATCAAAAGGCAATTAATAGTTTAAGAATTAGACTTTCTATGTAGACCACTGTGAAGAGGCAGTTTTATTACTCTTTTCTAATCTTTATACCTTCTATTATTTTAGTTATTTTTCATCTATTGTACCATCTAGACCTCTGAAACACAGCCAAGTAGAAGTGGTAAGAGCAGACAGACTCACCATCTTCCTCACAGAACTGACTAACTGACTACTAAACATGATAGTAGCTGCTGGTCCTACGGTACCTGTACATGTCTTCATAACATAAACTCTGTTCTAATTTCTAATTTTCTGATTGTTTTTGTCATTAATTGGAAATATATCAAATTATTTTTTTATTCATTGAGATATCACAGAATTTTTTCACTTTTATTAATGTGGTTAAATTACGTTGTTTGAGTAAATGTTAGGCCAACCTTGCATTCTTGGAAAAACTCCAGTTGACCATTGTATCTTTTTCTATATTGCTATGTCCAATTTACTAGTATTTTGAATAGGATTTTTGCACTTATGTTTAAAGATGTGATGGTGGTCTGTGATTATTTTCTTCTAATGTTCATTTAGATATTTCTATCAAGGTTATCCAGTTATTATAACATTTATTGGTAGTATTTTCTCCTCTCTTTTCTCAGAGAGTTTATGCAAGATTGACATTATGTGCTCTTTAAATGTTGAGAGAATTTACCAGTGAAGTCACCTGGGCCTAGAGTTTTCTTTGTAAAGTGCTTTTTGGTCATGAATTCAGACTCTGTAGTAAATGCACAACTACTCTGATTTTCTATTTCTTCTTGGTTTTGGTAGATTTTGTTTTCCAAGGAATTTGTTCATTTATTCTAAGTTATCAAATCTTGTTGATCTAAATTGGTCTATCTCCTTTTAAGATTTGAATTAGAATTTTTTGACCTCAGTACTACTGATGGAAACAGTGACAGACTTTATTTTCCTGGGTTTCAGCATCACTGCAGATGGTGACTGCAGCCATGAAATTAAAAGACGCTTGCTCCTTGGAAGAAAAGCTATGACAAAACAAGACAGAATATTAAAAAGCAGAGATATCACTTTGCCAACAAAGATGCATAGAGAAAGCTATGGTTTTTCCAGTAGTCACAAACAAACATGAGACTTGGGCCATAAAGAAGGCTGAGTGCTGAAGAACTGATGCCTTTGAACTGTGTGTTGGAAAAGACTCTTGAGAGTCTCTTGGATTGCAAGGAGATCAAACCAGTCAATTCTGAAGGAAATCAACCTTGAATATTCATGAGAAGGACTGGTACTGAAGCTCCAATACTTTGGCCATCTGATGCGAGCAGCCGACCCATTGGAAAAGACCCTGATGCTGGGAAAGACTGAGGGCAGGAGGAGGGAGCAACAGAGAATGAGATGGTTACATGCCATCACCAACTCAATGGACATGAGTCGGGGCAAACTTGGAAAGATAGTGAAAGACAGGGAAGGTGGTGCGCTGTAGTCCATGAAGTCAGACACGACTGAGCCACTGAACAACAACTATTGCCATTCGGGGCAAGAAAACTCCAGTGAGAGACTGTTCTATACGTTGCAGAATGTTTAGCAGTATCCTGACTTTTCCCCGAGGGATGCTGATAGTTTGAAAACCAAAAATGTCTCTCAGTTCAGTTCAGTTCAGTCGCTCAGTCGTGTCTGACTCTTTGTGACCCCATGAATCGCAGCACACCAGGCCTCCCTGTCCATCACCAACTCCTGGAGTTTACCCAAACTCAAGTCCATCGAGTCGGTGATGCCATCCAGCCATCTCATCCTCGGTCGTCCCCTTCTCCTCCTGCCCCCAATCCCTCCCAGCATCAGAGTCTTTTCCAATGAGTCAACTCTTCACATCAGGTGGCCAAAGTATTGGAGTTTCAGCTTTAGCATCAGTCCTTCCAGTGAACACTCAGGACTGATCTCCTTTAGGATGGATTGGTTGGATCTCCTTGCAGTCCAAGGGACTCTCAAGAGTCTTCTCCAACACCACCGTTCAAAAGCATCAGTTCTTCGGCTCTCAGCTTTCTTCACAGTCCAACTCTCACATCCATACATGACCACAGGAAAAATCATAGCCTTGACTAGATGGACCTTTGTTGGCAAAGTAATGTCTTTGCTTTTGAATATGCTGCCTAGGTTTGTCATAACTTTCCTTCCAAGGAGTAAGTGTCTTTTAATTTTATGGCTGCAATCACCATCTACAGTGATTTTGGAGCCCCATAAAATAAAGTCTGACACTGTTTCCACTGTTTCCCCATCTATTTCCCATGAAGTGATGGGACCAGGTGCCATGATCTTTGTTTTCTGAATGTTGAGCTTTAAGCCAACCTTTTCACTCTCCTCTTTCACTTTCATCAAGAGGCTTTTTAGTTCCTCTTCACTTTCTGCCATAAGGGTGGTGTCATCAGCATATCTGAGGTTATTGATATTTCTCCTGGCAATCTTGATTCCAGCTTGTGCTTCTTCCAGCCCAGCGTTTCTCATGATGTACTCTGCATAGAAGTTAAATAAGCAGGGTGACAATAGACAGCCTTGATGTACTCCTTTTCCTATTTGGAACCAGTCTGTTGTTCCATGTCCAGTTCTAACTGTTGCTTCCTGACCTGCATATAGGTTTCTCAAGAGTCAGGTCAGGTGGTCTGGTATTCCCATCTCTCTCAGAATTTTCCACTGTTTATTCTGCCAAATGTTCCTTGGGGACCAACAGCTCTGATTGAGAATCAGTGTTTTAATGTCTATAGGATCTTTAGTGATCTTTCACCCTGTATACTGGTAATTTGTCTTTTTNTGCTTTTGAATATGCTGCCTAGGTTTGTCATAACTTTCCTTCCAAGGAGTAAGTGTCTTTTAATTTTATGGCTGCAATCACCATCTACAGTGATTTTGGAGCCCCATAAAATAAAGTCTGACACTGTTTCCACTGTTTCCCCATCTATTTCCCATGAAGTGATGGGACCAGGTGCCATGATCTTTGTTTTCTGAATGTTGAGCTTTAAGCCAACCTTTTCACTCTCCTCTTTCACTTTCATCAAGAGGCTTTTTAGTTCCTCTTCACTTTCTGCCATAAGGGTGGTGTCATCAGCATATCTGAGGTTATTGATATTTCTCCTGGCAATCTTGATTCCAGCTTGTGCTTCTTCCAGCCCAGCGTTTCTCATGATGTACTCTGCATAGAAGTTAAATAAGCAGGGTGACAATAGACAGCCTTGATGTACTCCTTTTCCTATTTGGAACCAGTCTGTTGTTCCATGTCCAGTTCTAACTGTTGCTTCCTGACCTGCATATAGGTTTCTCAAGAGGCAGGTCAGGTGGTCTGGTATTCCCATCTCTCTCAGAATTTTCCACTGTTTATTCTGCCAAATGTTCCTTGGGGACCAACAGCTCTGATTGAGAATCAGTGTTTTAATGTCTATAGGATCTTTAGTGATCTTTCACCCTGTATACTGGTAATTTGTCTTTTTATTTTTTAATTTTGTTAGGAGCTTTGTATGGCGTACTAAACAAACCAGGTTCTGCCCTAGATTTGGCCCATGGATCATTTTGCTGACCTTGACTTAGAACATTAACTCTTTTGTAATGGTGGTGACTGGTGGTTTAGTCGCTAAGTCGTCTGACTCTTTGTGACCCCATGGACTGTAGCCCACCAGGCTCCTCTGTCCATGGGAATTTTCCAAGCAAGAATACTGACGCGGGTTGCCATTTCCCTTCTCCAGGGAATATAATTTTTCCCTCGAAGAACACTTCATCTGTCTCATAAATTTCAAAATGCTATGTGGTGCTGATGGATATCAGCCAATTAATGGTCATGTACTGTTTATCTATGTAGATGACATATGGGCATTATTCTCCAACAAAACTGCTTGCAAATGGATTTTGGGTTCTATGAGAGACAAGCAAGGAGCAATATTAATATAACAATATAATACAGTTAGATCACATAGATATACTCTCACAACTAGTTGATATAAATTCCTACAATTTGGCAATATTGTTTTTGCTCTTCTAGCTAAGAAAAGCCAGTCTACAACATCCAAGAATGTTTACCAGGATGAGAAAACAATGATTTTATAGCAGCTTATCGAGTATTGATTTGCTGCCACCTGCTGGGAGGCAGATATGGGTTTCCAGCATCCTTAAAAGGTGAGAATGATGAATTTAGAAGTTGTAAAACTTTGCTTATCCCATAAAATGAAACATAATATATGTACCTTTAGGCTTGGAAAAAGTCAATAACTCTAGGATAAATTAACTACATGTAAGGAAAATACGATGCGTATAAAAATGAAAGTATTATTTGCCATTTAAGAGAAATTAGATGGCATATTTACATTTACCATGAAATGATTACATAGCTCCTCAGGTACTGATTGTGTATTTGTGTAAAGGTAATTAATCACTTGCCTGGGGCCTATGGAGAAGCTTAAGATCTGAAGAACCACTGCTAAATGAAGATTATAAAAAATAAAACTAAGTCTAATGATAACGTTGATTGTGATAGGCAGCAGAATAACAGCCCCTGGAAGCCATCCACGCCCTAATTCTCAGTGCCTAGAGGGTGAAGCCTTGAGCCCAGGGAGCAGAACCAAGAGCCACAGAGGATGGTTCCTGGGCCTTGAAACAGAATGGAGACTGCCAGATTGGATTTTGTAGTTGTCTGGGCTTGTGACTCCTCCCCTCCATTCTCTCCCTTTTTGAAAGGTAATGGTTATCTCTGCTCTCCTGGACCTCCTCTGTGTTATTCTGAGAGCAGACAGCTTGTTCTGTAGTTTCACAGGTCTACAATGGAAAGGGACTTTGGCCCCAGCATGGATTATACTCTCTTATACCTTAGATGTAGATGATATTTGGGATTTTTGAGACTTAGATGAGATGCTGTAATGGGTTGAAAATCTGGGGGACTTAAAGAGGGGGTGAATCGATCTTGCATGTGAATGGACACGAATCTTTGGGAGCCAGAGGGTGGACTGGGACAAACAGAATGCCCCCACCCCCACCCCCAGAGATGTCCATAGTCCAATCACCAGAATCTGTGAATAAATTACCTTATGAGAAAAAGTGACTTTGCAGATATGATCAAGGTTAAGAACCCTCAGCTGGAGAGATGATCTGGGTGGATCTAATTTTGTTCACCCAAATCTTTAAAGTTCTTTGACCAGTGCAATCTTTGACCAATGTTACTAGCTTTGAGGATAGAAGAAAGAGGCCAAAGCCAGGGGATATTGCTGCTGCTGCTGCTGCTGGTAAGTCACTTCAGTCATGTCCGCTTATGTGCAACCCCAGAGATGGCAGCCCACCAGACTCCCCCGTCCCTGGGATTCTCCAGCCAAGAACACTGGAGTGGGTTGCCATTTCCTTCTCCAATGCATGAAAGTGAAAAGTGAAAGTGAAATCGATCAGTGTGTCCAACTCCTACCGACCCCATGGACTGCAGCCCACCAGGCTCCTCCGTCCATGGCATTTTCCAGNTCCAGCCAAGAACACTGGAGTGGGTTGCCATTTCCTTCTCCAATGCATGAAAGTGAAAAGTGAAAGTGAAATCGATCAGTGTGTCCGACTCCTACCGACCCCATGGACTGCAGCCCACCAGGCTCCTCCGTCCATGGCATTTTCCAGGTAAGAGTACTGGAGTGGGGTGCCATTGCCTCTAGAATCAGGGAAGATCAAAGCAGCAGCTTCTCCCTAGAGCCTCCAGAAAGGAAGCAGTCAGCTGATGCCTTGAGCTCACCCGAAGAGAGACCTGTATTGGACTTTAGACCTGCAGAATGTTAAGATAATATATTTGTGTTCTTTCAAAGCACCAAGTTTATGGTAATTATCTTGCAACAGCAATAGAAAATGAATCCAGTAATAACAGCTAACATGCTATGCTCTTGCATTACAGCACTACATCCATCTAACTCTCTTAAGAAAGGAAGCTAAAGCTCATCTGAAATTATATTACGAAACCTGGCCTTGGTTACCTCTCTGATGTCATCTCCTACTACTCTCCCTCTTGCTTCTATTATCCATTCACTCTAGTCTCCTTACTATTCTTTAACTATGCCAAGCGAGCCATTCCCTATTTTTAGTATGCGCTTTCCTTAGATATCCACAACTCATCCCTCACTTTCTCAGGTCTCTTCTCAAACGTCTCCTTCTCAGCAAGGCCCTCTTTTTCACCCTATAAATGCCCACACTTAACCTGGCACTCTCTAGTTCCTAATTATTCTATAATACATAGCAATTACAATCATTTTATTTGTATTGGAATGTTGATTCTATTTTTTTTTCTTGCTCCCTAAATATAAACTCTATGTGAGCAGAGGCTTTACCTATATTGATGACAGTTGTATCTTCAGACCCTAATATAGTGCCTGGCACACAGTAGTCACTCAATCAATATTTGTAGGCATAAAGGAACATTTTTAAAACTATTGACAGATGACAAGAGTTCATTTATGCTAAAATTCTCATGCTGAATACATAGCATAAAGCGGGGCAGATACTACACATTAACATTGCTTTGGTTGGCAATTAATGGACCTCAGTGTACAGATGCAATATCATGCCTTGAAGAATGAGATCATTTCTCAGATGACTTCCTATATATAGTTCTTAAATATGGTACACCTTTCTCGAGGCCAGATTATAAGAAAATTACCATACAAATGAGGGATTCCCTGGTAGCTCAGCTGGTAAAGAATCCACCTGCAATGCAGGAGACCCCAGTTCAATTCCTGGGTTGAGAAGATCCCCTGGAGAAGGGATGGACTGCCCACTCCAGTATTCTTGGGCTTCTCTGATGGCTCAGAAGCTCCACCTGCAGTGCAGGAGATGTAGGTTCAATCCCTGGGTTGGGAAGATTCCCTGGAGGTGGGAGGGCATGGCAACCCACTCCAGTATTCTTGCCTGCAGAATCCCCATGGACACAGGAGCCTGCAGGCTACAGTCCACGGGGTGGCAAAGAGTCGGAAACGACTGAGCAACTAAGCACAGCACAGTATGTAAATGAATTTTGCATTTTCTTATAAATAAACATAACCAATGCATTTTTAAAAGGTAAGTGCTGGCTACATTTTTTTCCCCAACTTTTTAAGTGTTAAAAAAATTTCAAACCTATAGAAAATTTGAAAGAAAGAACCACAATAATTAACATAATGCCATATTTTCTCTCAGGGCATCCCTGGTGGCTCAGATGGTAAACAATCTGCCTGCAACTCGGGAGACAGGAGTTTGGTCCCTGGGTCCGGAAGGTCCCTGGGGGAAGTAATGGCTACCCACTCCAGTATTTGTGCCTGGAGAATTCCATGGACAGAGGAGCTTGGTGGGCTAGTGACTCAAAAAATCCATACTCCTATCCAAAGCACAATTGCCCACTAATGCAGACAAGTACTCTGTCTTACTTGTCTTTCAGGATACTGACATTATTGAAAAGTCCAAACAAATCACCTTCTGAATTAAACTGTTTCTTCACAGATTCAAGCTCTGTTTCTGTTAGAACATTAAAACAGATTCTAAATGTTCTGACAAGAATGCTACACCACTGTACTTCCAATAATTTGTGTTTTACTCAGTATTGATGCTAGAGGTTTTGTTTTTTTTTTTCCATGAAGCAATTATTAACTTTTTGCAAAGTGCTAATGTTCCATGGAATATGCTTCAGGGAACACTTAGACAAGGGAAAAAAAAGTGAAATGCACTAAAATATTTTAGAGTTTGAAGTGGAAAAGCAGGTAAGGATTAAAAATCATTTTTAAATTACAAACTTCATTTCCTTAGGATATGCAAACTGAGCTTTCATAAAGTTTTCCAAAACCCACCACAAAACACTGTTCTAATGCTCAGCTCCTGGCTTAAAGAAAGAAGCTTCTCCCAAATTCTGCTGCTGCTGCTAAGTCGCTTCAGTTGTGTCCAACTCTGTGCGACCCCAGAGACAACAGCCCACCCGGCGCCCCCATCCATGGGATTCTCTAGGCAAGAACACTGGAGTGGGTTGCCATTTCCTTCTCCAATGCATGAAAGTAGGGTCGTGAAGATCTTTTTTATACAGTTCTTCTGTGTCTTCTTGCCACCTCTTCTTAATATCTTCTGCTTCTGTTAGGTCCTTACCATTTCTGTCCTTTATTGAGCCCATCTTTGCATGAAGTGTCCCCTTTTCATTAGTCTCAACCAAAAACACATCTGCTTCAGCAATACTGTTACAAGCACATCACAACTCAAACAGCATCCATCGTTCAACCAAAATGGACTCTTGTTGAAAACTAGCCTCTCATTACCTTCATAGGGAGATGAAATTCCATTCCTCCATGTCAGAATGGCACTTAAATTATGCAAAGTGCCTAAATGAGATAAAGTCAATTACTTACATTCTATTTTCTAATTCCTCCTAGATTTGCAATTAAAGTTCATCCTCTTCACAGATCTGACAACCTCCACAGAGGTATCTGGGCAAAGAAGTTTATTTGGGTGGACCAGCATTGCTGGTTATGCCAAAATCCTTGAAGATGTAATTAATTATTTCCAGAGAACATTGGGCAACAGCTGACTGATCTAGCATCCTACTCAAGGAGAAATTTCCAATCTTAACTCTAAAGGGAATACACATCCAGTTATTTTGAAACAATTTACTGCTTAGTGAATGTAACACCTTCATCCAACTGGACATGAAGGTTTAATTCTGAGTCAGTTAAAACACATCTTTGATGCAGAAGAGGAAACAGATCTAATCAGGTTAAAAGGTCCTTACCTTTCATTCATTCATTCCAATCTATTGAATGCTGACTAAATGCTGGGGACTTATTAATAGATGTTTAAATAAGATGTGATCTTTGAGTATCATAACTTACTGGGGTAAATTAGGAGAAGATAATCATATATTCAAATAAATATAATAAAGAGTAACGGTTCTCTTTTTAAAATACTTTTACTGTGTAAATATAACGTCCAGCAGCTCGCTTCTGGGGTGGAATGTCTATCTCTGAAATGTAGATCATGAAATCTGCTTTGCAGGGCTGCAATAATAAGCAAGGTTAGCCTCATTCACATGCCATATTATTTCTCATCTTTGTACTCCCATGACCTTTAGCATAGGGATTTGTGTCTTTTAACTCAATAACCACCTACTAAAATTAGCTGGTTATCTTTGCACTTACCACATTCAAACTGCAACATTTCTCCTTACCTTTTTGATACTGTAGAAGGCTTGTAAGACAATGTGGTCTATACAGGATGGACTACTACTGGGCCATAAAAAAGAACCGAATAACACCATTTGCAGCAACAAGAATGGACCTAGAGATTATCATCCTAAGTGAAACAGACATACAGACACCGTAGGCTGTTTGTATGTGAGATCTCAGACATGATACAAATGAATGTGTTTACAAAACTAAAACAGAATCTGACGTAGAAAACACACTTAGGGCTACCAGAGGAAAAAGGTGGGGGATAAATGAGTTTGGGATCAGCAGATGATACACATTACTATATATAAAACATAAACAACAAGGACGAACTACACTCAATATTTTGTAATAACCTATAAGGGAAAAGCACCTGAAGAAGAATATATGTATACATATTTTTGGTGTATGTGTATATATACACAGACACACACACACACACACACACACACACACGCACACATACAGGCTTTCCTGGTAGCTCAGTTGGTAAAGAATCCACCTGCAATGGGTTCGATCCCTGGGTTGGGAAGATCCCTGCAAGAGGGCAAGGTAACCTAGTATTCCTGCCTGGAGAATCCCCATGGACAGGGAAGCCTAGTGGGCTGCAATCCACAGGGTCACAGAGTCAGACACAACTGAGTAACTAAGCACATACATACATATTTATATATGTATAATTGAATCACTTTGCTGTACACCTGAAATTAACACAACATTGTAAGTCAAAAATACTCCAGTTTTTAAAAATAAAGAGACTTCCCCCGGTGGTCCAGCAGTTGAGATTCCACACTTCCACTGGAAAGGGTGCAAGTTCGATCCCTGGTTGGGGAATTAAGATCCTGCATCAGTTCAGTTCAGTTCAGTTGCTCAGTTGTGTCCAACTCTTTGCGACCCCATGAATCGCAGCACGCCAGGCCTCCCTGTCCATCACCAACACCCGGAGTTCACTCAGATTCACGTCCATCGAGTCAGTGATCCCATCCAGCCATCTCATCCTCTATCGTCCCCTTCTCCTCCTGCCCCCAATCCCTCCCAGCATCAGAGTCTTTTCCAATGAGTCAACTCTTCGCATGAGGTGGCCAAAGTATTAGAGTTTCAGATTTAGCATCATTCCTTCCAAAGAAATCCCAGGGCTGATCTTCAGAATGGACTGGTTGGATCTCTTGGCAGTCCAAGGGACTCTCAAGAGTCTTCTCCAACACCACAGTTCAAAAGCATCAATTCTTTGGCGCTGAGCCTTCCTCACAGTCCAACTCTCACATCCATACATGACTACTGGAAAAATCATAGCCTTGACTAGACAGACCTTAGTCAGCAAAGCAATGTCTCTGCTTTTGAACATGCTATCTAGGTTGGTTATAACTTTTCTTCCAAGGAGTACGCGTCTTTTAATTTCATGGCTGCAGTCACCATCTGCAGTGATTTTGGAGCCCCCCACAATAAAGTCTGACACTGTTTCCACTGTTTCCCCATCTATTTGCCATGAAGTGATGGGACCAGATGCCATGATCTTCGTTTTCTGAATGTTGAGCTTTAAGCCAACTTTTTCACTCTCCTCTTTCACTTTCATCAAGAGGCTTTTTAGTTCTTCTTCACTTTCTGCCATAAGGGTGGTGTCATCTGCATATCTGAGGTTATTGATATTTCTCCCGGCAATCCTGATTCCAGCTTGTGCTTCTTCCAGTCCAGCGTTTCTCATGATGTACTCTGCATATAAGTTAAATAAGCAGGGTGACAATATACAGCCTTGACATACTCCTTTTCCTATTTGGAACCAGCCTGTTGTTCCATGTCCAGTTCTAACTGTTGCTTCCTGACCTGCATA
>SJYX01023869.1:135220-166464 GCA_006410675.1 Oreotragus oreotragus | reverse complement strand
TGATGTACTCTGCATAGAAGTTAAATAAGCAGAGTGACAATATACAGCCTGATGTACTCCTTTTCCTATTTGGAACCAGTCTGTTGTTCCATGTCCAGCTCTAACTGTTGCTTCCTGACCTGCATATAGGCTTCTCAAGAAGCAGGTCAGGTGGTCTGGTATTCCCATCTCTTTCAGAATTTTCCACAGTTTATTGTGATCCACACAGTCAAAGACTTTGGCATAGTCAATAAAGCAGAAATAGATGTTTTTCTGGAACTCTCTTGCTTTTTTGATGATCCAGTGGATGTTGGCAATTTAGTCAACATTAAAAAATGCATATATATATATACACTAAAAAATAAAATTTATTTTTTTCATTATGTTTTATATATAGGATATATACCAGTCTTTTATTTTGAAGTTTTTTAAAGCAATTATCTTCTCTGATAATTTTTTATCATTATAAAAACACAATTTATAATGCGTTTTATAGTTATAATAGTGTCATTAGATGAACAGAAGTCTTAATGTCTCCAAATTTATTAAAATTTTCCTTTATCATTTGTACACATGAGTCTTTTAAAACACATCCATTACTGTTAAATAAACATATTTTCCATTATCATGCATATATGTCATATTGACCATATACATATATATATGCACACACACACACATACACATGAACTTTTAACAAAATTGAGAATGTGATGTATATGCAATTTTGTGTCCTTCCTTTCTCGAATAGCTTGATTATATCTGACTGTATAACATTCCATTTTCATCTACCTTTCCCTATGTTATTTGTGCATGTCTGTTATTTTGTATATCTTCTCCAAAGCCTTAGTATCTCTGATTATTTCATGAGACAATATTCCTAAACAATGGAATTACTTGAGTATGGGGATGATTTTAAGGTTCACTATACACACTGAAAAATTACACTTAGGAAAAGCTGTACTAAATTCTATTCAACTGTCAATGTATAAGAGTGTCTGTTTAATCATTGTCTTACTTGTATTAACTGGAGAAGGAAATGGCAACCCACTCCAGTGTTCTTACCTGGAAAATCCCATGGACAGAAGAGCCTGGTGGGCTACAGTTCACAGGATGGCAAAGAGTCAAACACAATTTAGGCGCTAAGCACCTACTTGCTAAAATAACAGATTATTTTATTCTTTCTAACACGAAAAGAGAAAAATGGTAGCTCATTCTTGTGCTGATTTTCACCTCATTGACTAGTAGTAAGAATGACAGCTTTTTCACGGGTATATTTAGTCTCTTCAATTTTGTTCATTAATTATGTAAGCATGTTCTTTATCCAAAAGTTTTTCAATATTTTTGTTTCATGTATTAACTTTTAAAGTTTTTCTTATACATAAAATATTCGTCCTTTTCTTCAATATTTTTGTAAATGATTTTCTCAAGTTGTCATTTGCTTTTATTTTTTTGTGTAATCAAATTCATCTTTTTCTTTTGCTTTTACTTAAAAGAAAGTGTCTCCCAATCCCGAAATCAATAAATGTCTGTTTATATCTATTCCCATTTTTTTATCTTCTAGTTCTGTGCTGCTGTTTTCTGTCCAATAAGAATTTAGTTTGTTATATGGTGGTAAGTTTAGAGGTGATTTCTCCTCCCAGCTAACAGCATGTTTCTTCACTAATGCATCCCTGTTCACAACAGTCAAGATCTTTCAAAGTTGATTAGTTTGAAGTTTTAATCTGTAGTTTGAAGTTTTAGTATTGGGCAGAGAAATTCTTTATCCTTATTTAAATCTATTTTTGCCACATCATTCTTCCAGATGAAGTTTAGAAACATTCTGTCATGTTAGAAGAGATTTATATTAAAATTAAGAGTTATTTTGGAAGTAATGAATATCTTTGCCTGTGTGCATGCTAAGTCACTTCAGTTCTGTCTGACTCTGTGTGACCCTGTGGACAGTAGCCTGCCAGACTCCTCTGTCCATGGGATTCTCCAGGCAGAAACTCTGGACTGGGTCACTATACCCTCTTCCAGGGAATCTTCTGGACCCAGGGATCAAACTTGCATCTCATGTCTCCTGCATTGACAGGTAAGTTCTTTATCACTAGTGCCACCTAGGAAACCCCAATGAACATCTTTCAGTGAGTGCTTCAGTGAGTGAAATTCGCTCAATCGTGTCTGACTCTTTGCAGTCCATGGAATTCTCCAGGCCATAATCCTGGAATGTGTAGCCTTTAAAAACTTCTCCAGGGGTTCTTCCCAACCCACAGATCAAACCCAGGTCTCTCACATTGCAGGCAGATTCTTTACCAGCTGAGCCACAAAGGAAACCCAAGAATACTGGAGTGGGTAGCCTATCCCTTCTCCAGTGGATCTTCCCGACCCAGGAATCAAACGGGGTCTCCTGCATTTCAGGTGGATTCTTTACTAACTGAGCTATCAGGGAAGCCCAGTGTTCAATTTCCCACTGAGAAACATGGAGCTTATTTAAAACCCTTACA
The DNA here is from genome assembly GCA_006410675.1 of Oreotragus oreotragus. Lineage (NCBI taxonomy): Eukaryota > Metazoa > Chordata > Mammalia > Artiodactyla > Bovidae > Oreotragus > Oreotragus oreotragus. Next base: position 163,999 of record SJYX01023869.1, on the reverse strand, counting down.
TCTCTCCATGAAAGTGTGCACTTTTCCTATAGATCCCAGGCATCTCATTGTGGTTCAGTTGCTAAGTCATGTCTGACTCTGCGACCCCATGGACGGCAACATGCCAGGGTCCTCTGTCCACTGTTGCCTGGAGTTTGCTGAAATTCATGTCCACTGAATCAGTGATGCTGTTTAACTGTCTCATTCTCTTCCACCCCCTTCTTTTGCCTTCTATCTTTCCCAGCATCTTTTCCAGTGAGTCAGCTCTTAGATACAGGTGGCCAAAGTATTGGAGTGTTGTGTGTGCTAAATTGTTTCAGTTATGTCTGACTCTTTGTGACCCCCTGGATTGTAGCCTGCCAGGCTCCTCTGTCCATGGGATTTTCCAGAGCATTAGCTTCACATCTTTTCCAGTGAGTCAGCTCTTAGATACAGGTGGCCAAAGTATTGGAGTGTTGTGTGTGCTAAATTGTTTCAGTTATGTCTGACTCTTTGTGACCCCCTGGATTGTAGCCTGCCAGGCTCCTCTGTCCATGGGATTTTCCAGAGCATTAGCTTCAGCAATAGTCCTTCCAGTGAATATTCAGGGTTGATTCCCTTTAGGATTTCCTTTAGGACTAGTTTGATCTCCTTGCTGTCCAAAGGACTCTCTAGAGTCTTCTCCAGCACCACAGTTTGAAAGCATTAATTCTTCCACACTCAGCCTTCTTTAAGGTCCGACTCTCACATCCATACATGACTACTGGAAAAACCAAAGCTTTGACAATATGGACCTTTGTTGGCAAAGTAATGTCTCTTCTTCTTAATACTTTTTCTACGTTTGTCGTAGCTTCCCTTCCAAGGACCAAACATCTTTTAATTTCATGGCTGCAATCACAGTCTGCAGTGATTTTGGAGCCCAGGAAAATAAAATCTGCACTTTTTCCCTTCCTATTTGCCATGAAGTGATGGGACCAGATACCGTGATCTGAGTTTCAAGCCAGCAGTTTCGATTTTGTCTTTGACCCTCATCAACAGGTTCTTCAGTTCCTCTTTACTTTCTGCCATTAGAGTGGTATCATCTGCATACATGAGGTTATTGATATTTCTCCTGACAATCTTGATTCTAGCTTGCACTTCATCTAGCCTGGAATTGTGCATAATGTACTCTGCATATAAGTTAAATAAGCAGGATGACAAAAAAACCAGACTTATTGTACTCCTTTTCCAATTTTGAACCAGCCAAGATGTTCCATATCTGGTTCTGTTTCTTCTTGATCTGTGTACAGGTTTCTCAGAAGACAAGTAAAATGGTCTGGTACTACCATCTTTTTAAGAATTTTCCAGTTTGTTGTGATTTTCTTAACTATTCTGTTTTCCACTGCTATGAGAATTTAAAAAAAAAAAACACACACACATGCTTATATACTTTAATTGGATAATGCTGGCATTTGGGAAACATAGTGATTGTTGCCTGTTTACCTTTTATCAAGCAATTTTGTTGAGCTTTCTTAACAATTCTGAAATATTTTGTAACAATTATCTAGGAATTTCTAGGCATATAATCACATCATTTGAAATATCGATAAATGTGCTTCCTCCTTTCAATAGTAATTCTAGTACTTTCTGTTGTGTTCTATTGTTCTCATAGGAAGAGCAGGCATTCTTTTGTTCCTGATGTTAATGGAAATACTTCTTGTATTTTACTATTAACTACGATGTGAAATGTTGACATAAATAGTTCATTTTTATTAAGAAGAATCCTACTATTCCTTGCTTCATAAATTTTTTAAAAACAAAAGTGGTGTTTAATTATGTCTTATGTTCTTTTAAAAACTAATAAGATTAAGATGAGATGGGCTTCCTTGGTCTCCCCTGGGAAAGGAAGTGGCAATCCACGCGTCTTTGTGCCTGGGAAATGCCATGGTCAGAGGAGACTGGCATGCTACAGTCCATGGGGTCACAAAAGAGTCAGACACAATTTTGTGACTAAGCAACGACATTTTACTATATATTTCATTGATGATAAAATACATTGTGGGGGAAAGATGAATTAAGAGTATAGGATTAACAGATAAACACCACTGTATATAAAATAGATAAACAACAAGGATTTGTTGTACAGCACAGAGAACCAAGTTTAAAATCTGATCATAGCCTATCATGGAAAAGAATCTGAAAAAGAATATACACGTGGGTTTCCCTGGTGGCTCAGCAGTGAAGAATTCACCTGCTGATGTAGGAGATGTGGATTTGATCGTGGGTCAGAAATATCCCCTGGAGAAGGAAATAGCAACCCACTCCAGTAGTCTTGCTGGGAAATCCCTTGGACAGAGGAGCCTGGCAGGCTACACATATATTATATGTATATAACTGAATCACTTTGCTGAACACCTGAAACTAACACAATATTGTAAGTAAATTATAGTTCAATTTAGAAAACCTTGTAATAGAGGGAGAGGGAGAGGGTGGGATGATTTGGGAGAATAACATTGAAATATGTATACCATCATGTAAGAAACGAATCGCCAGTCTATGTTCGATGCAGGATGCAGGATGTTTGGGGCTGGTGTATGGGGATCATCCGGAGGGATGATGTGGGGTGGGAGGTGGGAGGGGGGTTCATGTTTGGGAGTTCATGTACACCCGTGGCAGATTCATGTCAATGTATGCCAAAACCAATACAGTACTGTAAAGTAAAATAAAGTAAAAATAAAAATTTTTAAAAAAGTAAACACATGAATGTAAAGCAATTATACTTCATTAAAAATTAATAAAACAAAACAAAAAAAACCATGAGAAAGAAAACGTGCATCTTAGAATAAAGATAGATTTGCTAATATTAAAATATAAGCCTGGACCTCACTCTTTAATAGAGAAATGTGCTTATATATTATTGTTGAATTTGGTTTGCTCAAATTTAATTGTGAATTTTTAAATGTGTTCATATATGATATTATTTCATAGCTTTAAAGTGTACTTGTATATATTGTGTTTTATATTGGGATATTTTTAGTTTCATGCATGTATGCATGCTAAATCGCTTCAGTCATGTCCAACTCTTTGCAACTCTATGGACTGTAAACCGCCAGGCTCCTCTGTCCATGGGATTTCCCAGGCAAGAACACTGGAGAGGGTGGCTGTTACCCCTCCAGGGGATCTTCCCAACCCTGAGATGGAACCTGCATCTCTTACGTCTCCTGCATCGGCAGGTGGGTTCTTTACAGTAGCGCCACTTGGGAAGCCCCTTTAGTTTCATAATCAATTGTAATTTCTAATTGATTAGCTTTCCCCTGTTTATTTTTCTCAAAAATTATATACATAACACGTGAATTAGGGCCCTTGAAAGACTGAAGTATCACATCACTAAAAGGTTTCTATCTCAGAGACTTGTTTTACACAGTAGTATTTTAATAAATTCTTTATTTGCATGGTTATTAAACTTTCCTGATTTCCATTTCTCCTGGAGTCACAGTGAATGCTTCACATTTTTTTGAAAATGTATCATTTCTTTCAAGGTATTTTTATCTGTGGGCAAAGAAATTTACATGATATTTGCTTAGTTATTAAAGAAATGTCTGTATACTTTGATTTATCCTTTTCTTATCCTTAGTTTTCCTTGTATTCTTTCCTCTTATCTACATTTATGAGAGATTTGTCTTTTTTCAAAAGTTAGTTTTTTGTTTCCCTATTCATTATAATTCTTTAATTTTTCTTCCCTCTGCTTGCTTTACTTTTTAGATTTTTAAGTAACTCCTCATATTGACTGATTGGTTACTTCAGTTTTTATTTTATCACGTTATTACACTACTATTATATATTACTTAAGGCAAAAAAATTAACTTATGGTGGAGACTGGCCTTGTCACCTTCATTTTGATATGTAATAGTCTCATTTTCATATGGTTTTTTAATAGCTAACTAATTTAGAAACTTTTGTTTATGTATCTCTTTCTCTGTGGGTCCCCTTGCCTCCATTTTAATTTTACTATATTGTAGCTGAGAAACTTAGTTTTCAGATGCTTTTGATTTATTTCTGTTTTGAATGGCTTGTTTATACAATCAGTTTTTTTGTTTCATGTATATTTGAAAAGAAGATAAAATCTCCATTAATGGGGAGTAAAACCTTTACTATACCAATCAATACTGTCTTTTAGATTATATTATTCAGATTCTCTGTGTGTTTATTTGTCCTATCCAATAACTGAAGGGGGCATTTCTCACAGCTAAAAGCTGCTGTTTCTTTTCTTTATCTTTCATTTTTGCTTTTTATAGTTCATGACAGTCATGTAATATATATTACTTTTATGCTTTGATTATATATTTCACCTTTCATCATTATAAAAGGACTCTTTTCATCCCATGTAACACAGTTTGCCTTGCAATCTACTTTGTGTGAAATTTATATTGCCACCCTGATTTCCTTTGGTTTACATTTCCCTGGTAAATCTTTTTCCCAATTTTTATCGTCGGGATTCTGCATCACTGTTTTGAACCCAATATAGAGTTGGATATTTTGAACCTACTTGAAGGTATTTTATTTTTAATTAAGGGTTAAGCCATTTGTGTTTATATTCATAAGTGAAATTAATATGTTTGATCTTCTATCTTTACTTACATTTTGGCTTCTGTTGTTAAATCTTTATTCTTTCCTTTCTTTGTTACCAAAAATTTACTTTGTTTGCTTCAATCTTCTCCTTGACTCAGAGGATGTACACACTGTTTTTTTGTTCTGCCTTGGCTTCAGTTAACCAGATGAGATCCACCCACATTAGGGAGGACAATCAGCTTTACTCAATCTACTGATTCGGATATTAATTTTATTCCCTAAAAGCCTCACAGAAACACCCAGAATAGTTCTTGAATAAATGTTTGGGAAACTTGTGGCCCAGTCAAATTGACAGATAAAACTATCAAAGGGCAGCTTTTATTTTAAATGTGATAGCAAGTCACTGAAGAATTTTAAGCAGGCAACTAATATATTACTTACTAATTAAAAAGAAATTTTAATAAGATACAATGTGAAGAACTGATATAATGGTGGTGAAATTAGGAACAGGAATAGAATTAGAAACCTATTATGGTAGCATCAACAGGAAATCATGGTCATTTAGAGGAGAATAGAAGTGGATAGCTTTAGGATACATTTGAAGGAGGGGTTTTCCCTGGTGACTCAGTTGGTAAAGAGTCTGCCTGCAGTACAAGAGACCCAGGTTCAATCCCTAGGAGGGGAAGATCCCCTGGAAAAGAAAATGGCAGCCCACTCCAGTTTTCTTGACTGGAACATTCCATGAACAGAGGAGTGTTGTGGGCTACAGTCCATGGGGTGAAAAGAGTTGGACACAACTTAAACCACCTTGAAGGTAGAAAATACGGGACTGACTCATAGATTGCATGTTGGGATGAAGAAAAAAGATTTCTAGATGAGGAAAATGCCTGTGTTTTCACCCTCAGTACCTGTGTATGGGTGGACGCTTTCCATTTACTAGTAAGAAGAAATCTCAAGAAAGAACATAGAAATCAAGAATTCTGCTGAAAAAGTGCAAGTGGCTCAGTCATGTCCAAGTCTTTGTGACCCCATGGACTGTAGCCCATCAAGCTCCTTTGTTCATGGAACTATCCAGGCAAGAATACTGGAGTGGGTTGCCATTTCCTTCTCAGGGGATCTTCCCCACCCAGGCATGGAAACCTGGTCTCTCACGTTGCAAGCAGATTTTTTACCATTTGAGCCCTCAGGGCTAAGTACATCTGAAAGCTATCCAAGAAAAGATGCAGAGTAAACCTTGTTCCTGGCCTTCCCAGCTCATGTTAGTGGTAATGAATCCACCTGCCAATGAAGGAGATGTTAAAAGATGCAGGTTTGATCCATGAGTCAGGAAGATTCCCTGGAGGAGGCAACAGTAATCCACTCCAGTATTCTTGCCTGGAGAATCCCATGGACAGAGGAGCCTGGTGGGCTACAGTCCATAGAGTCACAAAAAGTCAGACACAACAGAAGCAGCTTTGTATGCATGCAAGCACTGAAGCTATAAAGCTGGCTCTCAGGAAGAGATTATGGCTTTATTAGTTTTTACTGCTGCTGTAATAAATTACCACAACATAGGGTTTAAATAACACAAGTCATGGTGACATCACAGAAGATGGGGAGTAGGAAGCTCCAGAAATTAATACCTCCAGTGAAACTAGCAAGATGCATCAGAATTAACTATTTAGAATTCTGGAATTTTAATCCAACACTTTCAGCATTTGGGGGAGTACCTGATGAAGAAGGAGGCTAGTAAATTTTGATTAATCTCAGAATAATCTCAGAGTTTTACATAGCAGCTACCTTGCTCCATGTTCCAAGTCCATGGCAGGCAGCTCTGGAGATGGTGGTCCACATTCCTGGTGAGGCTTGCCGGTGTCAGGTTGGTCAATAAAGGCCTTGATCTCCAATAAGTAATTTGTGTGTTTCAATCTGCCTGTTAAGTAAAGGACTACCAGGTGGTTGGCCATTATTTCAACCACAATGAGCTGAAGTACCTTCCTGGGAAATGTCTGTTGGAGACTTTAAATAGACATAACTTTTTAAGTCTTTTTTCTTATGGATGATACCACTTGTTGACCAGAGAGATAATAGAAAAGAGACTCTATTGACTACCCATGCAAGGACAAAATATACTTTGGAAAAGTCACTTTAAAAAACGAACATTTTTGCCCCCGAATAATCAATACCAGCAAACCCCGGGAAAGGAGAATCTGGCATCCAGAGTTACTACATTATAATATTCAAGATGTCCAGTTCTCCGCAAAAAATCCAAAGCATACAAAAAGAGAGAGATCAAGAGAAAGTATCATTGAGAATGCCCAGGTATTGATAGAAAGAAAAACAAAACAAAATATTAACTGTCATAAATATGCTCAAAAATTTGAAGAAAATCATAGAAAAAAAAAGAAAATCAGAAGAACCATGTATGAACAAGTAGGCAATAGCTCTAAAGATTTAGAAATTATACAAAAAGAAATCAAGTAGTAATTTTTGAGCTGAAAAATACAATAACTGAAATTAAAAATTCACTAGAGAATGTTCAACAGAAGATTTTCAGCATGCAGAAGAATTAACAACCTTGAAGATAGGGTGATTAAAATTACCCAGATTGCAGAATAGAAATAAAAAACAATAAAGAAAAATGAACAGTCTAAGAAACCTGTGGGAGTCCATCAAGTATACTAACATATGCAGTCTGGCAGAACCAAGAAGGAGAAAAGACAGAGAAAGGAACAAAAAGAAAATTTGAAGGAGTTATGGCTGCAAACTTCTGAAATTTGATGAAAGATATAAATTAAAAAATCTGAGAAGCTCAGGGAACTCTAAGTAGGTTACACTTAAAAAGATCCACACCAAATCAGACCATAATAAACTAGCAAAAGNATCAGACACAACAGAAGCAGCTTTGTATGCATGCAAGCACTGAAGCTATAAAGCTGGCTCTCAGGAAGAGATTATGGCTTTATTAGTTTTTACTGCTGCTGTAATAAATTACCACAACATAGGGTTTAAATAACACAAGTCATGGTGACATCACAGAAGATGGGGAGTAGGAAGCTCCAGAAATTAATACCTCCAGTGAAACTAGCAAGATGCATCAGAATTAACTATTTAGAATTCTGGAATTTTAATCCAACACTTTCAGCATTTGGGGGAGTACCTGATGAAGAAGGAGGCTAGTAAATTTTGATTAATCTCAGAATAATCTCAGAGTTTTACATAGCAGCTACCTTGCTCCATGTTCCAAGTCCATGGCAGGCAGCTCTGGAGATGGTGGTCCACATTCCTGGTGAGGCTTGCCGGTGTCAGGTTGGTCAATAAAGGCCTTGATCTCCAATAAGTAATTTGTGTGTTTCAATCTGCCTGTTAAGTAAAGGACTACCAGGTGGTTGGCCATTATTTCAACCACAATGAGCTGAAGTACCTTCCTGGGAAATGTCTGTTGGAGACTTTAAATAGACATAACTTTTTAAGTCTTTTTTCTTATGGATGATACCACTTGTTGACCAGAGAGATAATAGAAAAGAGACTCTATTGACTACCCATGCAAGGACAAAATATACTTTGGAAAAGTCACTTTAAAAAACGAACATTTTTGCCCCCGAATAATCAATACCAGCAAACCCCGGGAAAGGAGAATCTGGCATCCAGAGTTACTACATTATAATATTCAAGATGTCCAGTTCTCCGCAAAAAATCCAAAGCATACAAAAAGAGAGAGATCAAGAGAAAGTATCATTGAGAATGCCCAGGTATTGATAGAAAGAAAAACAAAACAAAATATTAACTGTCATAAATATGCTCAAAAATTTGAAGAAAATCATAGAAAAAAAAAGAAAATCAGAAGAACCATGTATGAACAAGTAGGCAATAGCTCTAAAGATTTAGAAATTATACAAAAAGAAATCAAGTAGTAATTTTTGAGCTGAAAAATACAATAACTGAAATTAAAAATTCACTAGAGAATGTTCAACAGAAGATTTTCAGCATGCAGAAGAATTAACAACCTTGAAGATAGGGTGATTAAAATTACCCAGATTGCAGAATAGAAATAAAAAACAATAAAGAAAAATGAACAGTCTAAGAAACCTGTGGGAGTCCATCAAGTATACTAACATATGCAGTCTGGCAGAACCAAGAAGGAGAAAAGACAGAGAAAGGAACAAAAAGAAAATTTGAAGGAGTTATGGCTGCAAACTTCTGAAATTTGATGAAAGATATAAATTAAAAAATCTGAGAAGCTCAGGGAACTCTAAGTAGGTTACACTTAAAAAGATCCACACCAAATCAGACCATAATAAACTAGCAAAAGACACAGAAAATCTTGAAAGCAGCGAGAGAAGCAACTCCTGAGTACAAAGGATCCTCAGTAAGATTAAAAGCTAATCTCTTATCAGAAACCATGGAAACCAAAAGGCAGTAGGTTATTTTCTTTGTTTTACATTTAATTTACTTAAACTAAAAAAAGAAAGAAAGAAATGAAGAAATCCTGTCACCCATGCAACTCATCCCCTAACTCCCAGCTTGGGCAACCACCAATCTCTTCTCTGTATCTACACATTTGATTTTATAACACATTTTAGGAGACTTGGAAAATACAAAACTAAGTTAAATACAGTTCCACTATATATTACAATTATTTTTAAGTAAATAAAATAAGATTTTTAGCTGGAGTTTCAATACCAAACTCACAAAAATTAATAGAATAAATATGTACAGAAGTAGGCTATAGTAGACCTGAAAAGCACTGTGAACCAATTCAACAAAAATAAGATGTATACAATTTTCACACAAGAGTAGGACACAAATTCTATCCAAGTTCCCATAGACTGTAAACTAGGAGGCATATCCAGTTTGTAAACTTGGAACATATCCAGGGATATAAAACAAGGTGGAAAATTTCATAGTCTAAAGGTGTTGAAATCACACAGAATCTGTTCTTTTATCACTGTGGAATTATGTTCGAAATCAATATCAAAAGATATTAGAAAATGGCCTACATGTTTTCAAGTGCAGTATGACATTTACCAAGAGAGAGCTTCAACTTAGCTATCAGAACTCAATAAAGTTAGGCTGAAAAAACACAGACGGTGATTTCAGAGAAGGAAGCATTTAAATGAGAAATTAGTATCAAAGTGAGAAATTAATATTAAAGATACTTTAAACAAAATCCCATGTATTTGGATTAAACATCCACTTTTAAATGATGGGTGTATCTGCTGCTGCTGCTGCTGCTAAGTCACTTCAGTCGTGTCCGACTCTGTGCAACCCCATAGACGGCAGCCCACCAGGCTCCCCCGTCCCTGGGATTCTCCAGGCAAGAACACTGGAGTGGGTTGCCATTTCCTTCTCCAATGCATGAAAGTGAAAAGTGAAAGTGAAGTTGCTCAGTCGTGTCCAACTTTTAGCCATAAAAAGGAAAATTACAAAATATTTGTAATAGAATAAAAATGAAAAGAGAATTTGCCAGAATTTGGTGCATGCCACTGAAGCTGCTCAATGCAATTAAGTACAATGTGGAGACTTGAATAAGATATGAAAGCAAATAATAGACACTAGCATAAAATTTTGTAAAATTTGAACAAAATCTGTACTGCAGTTAATAATACTGTATCATCTGTTAATTTCCCATTTTTTTACAACATGGTATTTCTATATATTCTCAGAATTGGATTAGAAGTTTCAAGCCTTATTCAAAACAATTTTAAATGACTAAGCTAATAATTTTTTTAGACTTTTAGCAGTAATACTAGGTGCCAAAGTACATGGAAATATATCAAAGTTTTGGGTGAATATAAATTAGAAATCTAGTATTCTATTCATATTAAGTCAAGCAAGTGGCATCAAAATGTCATAAATTGTTTTATCTAGGCAAAAATTCACACATTTTCTAAAATATATATTATACATACTATATATATGTATACAAAAGTTTTTCTACTACACTTAGTAAAGATGAGAAAGAACAAGAGCAACAACGAAAAAGAGAAGCTGAAAACATAAACTAGAATGAGAGCGCTGAATGTGAGATAGAAAATGTGAATCAAACCAGATAGAAGTAAAAAGCCATCATAGAGTCCAGTTGTTTTTAAACATGACTGCTCATTAGATATGTATACAAAAGTTTTTCTACTACACTTAGTAAAGATGAGAAAGAACAAGAGCAACAACGAAAAAGAGAAGCTGAAAACATAAACTAGAATGAGAGCGCTGAATGTGAGATAGAAAATGTGAATCAAACCAGATAGAAGTAAAAAGCCATCATAGAGTCCAGTTGTTTTTAAACATGACTGCTCATTAGACTAGAGAAGGCAATGGCAACCCACTCCCGTGTTCTTGCCTGGAGAATCCCAGGGACGGGGGAGCCTGGTGGGCTGCCGTCTATGGGGTCGCACAGAGTCGGACACAACTAAAGCGACTTAGCAGCTTGTTAGATATGCATCTGGAGCTTTGGAAAAGAACAGTAGTACCCGGGCACTTGTGTTTTTCAAAACATTCCAAGATAATTCTATTATGCATCTGGATTTTAAAAAGTAATTGCAAGTTTTTTTGTTGAATGGTAGTTTTAGTGACATATGGCTTATCTGTGGCTCAGCTGGTAGAGTCCACCTGCAATGCAGGAGACCTCGGTTCAATCCCTGGGTTGGGAAGATTCCCTGGAGAAGGGAAAGGCTACCCACTCCAGTATTCTGGCCTGGAGAATTCCATGGACTATACAGCCCATGGGGTCACAAAGAGTCTGACATGACTGAGCGACTTTCATTTTCACTTTCACTTTTCACTTAGTGATATAAAATTCTGTTTCTATTNCCCTGGAGAAGGGAAAGGCTACCCACTCCAGTATTCTGGCCTGGAGAATTCCATGGACTATACAGCCCATGGGGTCACAAAGAGTCTGACATGACTGAGCGACTTTCATTTTCACTTTCACTTTTCACTTAGTGATATAAAATTCTGTTTCTATTATTTTCTGTTGACCAATCATGATATAACAGTATTAAGTGAATAATATTTATATAATCACAATAGTAAAAGATGTTTATCAGTTTTCACAATAAATAGACAAAAACTAAAAGATAATTACAATTGCAAGCCATAATGGAAGCATGATTAATCTAACAATATAAAATAATTATATATAATTTGGGGGGTCTAAGTAGAGTGATGTCTTAATGCTTTTAATATTTTCTCCTTATATTTAACTTTTGACATTTTAATTATAATGTCCCTTAGTGTGAGTTTCCTTGTGATCCTCTTATTTGGAACTTGCTGGACTTCCTAAATATTACTGTTTTCTTCTTCAAGTTAGAAGGATTTTCAGAAACTGTTTCTTTGCATAAGTTTTCTGCCCTTTTTGTGTTTTCTTCTCTTTCTGGGAGCCCTGTGTTGTGAATGGTAGTCTGTTTGATGTTGCCTTGTAATTTCTTTAAACTATCTTTACTTTTATCTTTTCTTTTTTCTTTTCATCTTTTCTTCTGCTTTATCTAGTCTGTTGTTGAACTCTTCTAGTGTATTCTTCAGCTCTGTGTCTTCTATTTGATACTTTATTATATTTTCCATCTCTTTGTTGAAGTACTTCCTGTGTTCATCCATTCTTCTCCCCCATTTTAGTAACTATCTTTATAACCATTAGGCTTCCCTGATGGCTCAGACGGTAAAGCGTCTGCCTACAATGTGGGAGACCCGGGTTCGATCCCTGGGTTGGGAAGATCCTCTGGAGAAGGAAATGGCAGCCCACTCCAGTATTCTTGCCTGGAGAATCCCATGGACAGAGGAGCCTGGTAGGCTACGGTCTATGGGGTCGCAAAGAGTCGGACACAACTGAGCAACTTCACTTCACTTATAACCATTACTTTGAACTCTTCATTAAGTAAATTACTTACCTCCATTTCACTGAAGAGTTTTCCTGAGATTTTATCTTATTCTTTTATTTTATCTTGTTCTTTTATTCTTTGTATGTTCCTCTGTTTCTTCATTTTTCTTGACTCTTAGTTCCTATAGAGAAGGCAAAACAACAATCTCTTTCAGTCTTGAAGACAAAGCTGTGTGTAGATGAACCTTTCATTCAACCCAGCATCAATTCATGGTGGTCTCCTTAGCCTTTGTGCTCTCTAAGCAGCCTATCATATTTTTAATAGCTCCAAGTAGTTGAGAATGTACCAAGACATGTCAGTGCCCCAAAAGGGAGGAACGCAGCACCTACGTTAAGGCTGACTAAAAACCAGACCCTCGGGCATCAGATTTTAAAAGTGTGCAAATATATATATAGTCCTGTGGGAACACAAGTGTAAGCCTTGCTGGCCACCAGAAACAGGCAATCTGGAGGTGCTTTTTGGTGGCAGTCATAGCAATTAGAATTCTAAGCCAGTATATAAGCTCTTTTGAGGGTGACTGGTGAGCTGGAGCAAGGCAGGATGAATTCAGCAAGAGAGCATCTACCCCCTACGTTCCCTGAGAGCAGCTTCATGAGCCATTATTCGTGTACCAACCCTGAGGATAAGTAATGAGGCCTCCTTCACAGAAAGATGAGGATTTTGCCTCAATTCCCTGTCAGTGTAGTGAGGCCTTGGTGTGGGAGCTTACCAAGAACCACCTCTCTAATTGCCATAGTCTGCTGGGACCCAAGAATACAAGTTCCATAGACACAAGAGTCAGGTGATCAAAGGGCATCCCCCGGGCAGCAGCTCTGAAAACCAGGGTACCACACCCACATAAAAATCTCCTTCAGGAAACACAGGAACCCTCTAGAGCAACAGAAGATGACCACGAAGAGATCACCTGACCTTTGAGATCTCTGGAAAGGATTACAGTCAGTCCCAAGACACATATTTAATTAGAAAACCACCCCACAATCATAATGATTAGCTAATAGGTGTGCTTACATAAAGAGCAAGTTCCTAGATCTGTTGTCTTGTGCTGTGCCCTGGAGGTGGTAGCTGTTAAAGAACACTCTCTCTGTTAGTCACATTTCTGTGAGGCCCTTGAGTGTAAGCTTCACTGGCCACCAGACCTATGTGATGTAGAGATGCCCCTGGCAGCAGTCACAAAAAATCAGGGCACCAAACAGGGTTATAGGCTTTGTGATGGGTGACACCAAGTATTAGAGTTCCGTGAGAACAGTAATGCAAGTTTCCCTGGCCTCCAGAGTCAAACAATCAAGACGTGTCTCCTATTCATGAGCCACACACACACAAAAATTAAGGTGTGTGTAAAATCTCCTTCCAGGAGACACTAGCGCTCTAGAGCATGGCAAAGGAAGAGCATGAAGATGTTCCTGCCAGTCTCCATCCCTGAAGAGTGTTCCAGCAGACTCATAGATGTGTGTTCTAAATTGGATGCCTGACCCCGAGGCCAATGTTTTAATATAAGCAAGTGAACTTCCCTCACTTTAAGTCTGGGAGCAATTGGCAGCCACTGAAGGCAATGGCAACACACTCCAGTACTCTTGCCTGGAAAATCCCTTGGATGGAGGAGCCTGGTGGGCTGCAGTCCGTGGGGTCGCTAAGAATCGGACACGACTGAGCGACTTCCCTTTCACTTTTCACTTTTGTGCATTGGAGAAGGAAATGGCAATCCACTCCAGTATTCTTGCCAGGAGAATCCCAGGGACAGAGGAGCCTAGTGGGCTGCCGTCTATGGGGTCGCACAGAGTCGGACATGACTGAAGTGACTTAGTAGCAGCAGCAGCAGCAGCAGCAGTGTTGGACCTTAGGGTAGCTAAGTCCAAGCACATGAGCCCTTAAGAGCAATTTCTCAGATCACAACAGTCTTACGGGTCTTAGGACAGGAGTCCAGTTGGTTTTAGAGTTAGATGCTTTGGAGGTTTGTCTCTCAAGTGTATGTCTTAAAATCTCAATGTGATACCCAATGTGGGATTCAGTCTCTTCACTTCTCAGGGAGAAACTCCAGGTTTTTAGTTCCCACTCTCCAGGGATGGTGTTTATGGTGGAATTGTGTCCCAGCCAGTCCTTCCTACTTTGATGTGGTTTTCTTCATGTTTGCCCAATATGTAATAATCACTTAGCCAGCCTTTATCTTTTTTAAAGAGCAAGTGTTCCATATGTATCTGTAGACTCAGTGTGTCCATGCAAAGATCGTGGGTCTTCTTATATCACCGTCTTGAACTAGAACCCACTTTCTATTGGAGTGATGATACATTTTAGCAGAGATTAAACTTAAAAACTGTCAACCAAGAATTCTATATCCATAAAACTATATTTTTAAAATATAGAAGTAATTAATGCATTCCCAGATAAACAAAAGCTAAGGGAATTCATCACTAGTAAACATGTAAACATGTAAAGGGAGTCTTCCAGATTGAAATGAAAGGATACTAGATAAAACACAAAGTCATATGAAGAAAGAAAGCTCTCTGACAAAGATAAATATTTAGATAAAAATAAATCCTAATATGATTATGGTTTTGGTGTATAACTCTTTGTATCCTATAAGATTCTAAAGCCTTCAGTGATCCCTTTGTAATAATGGATAGAATATCTAGACAGACCAACTAAACCTAGCAGATACAGAAAGCATTTTATCCAACAACAGCAGAATATAGGTTCCTCTCAAGTGTATATGAAACATTCTTCAGGATAGACCACATATTAAGTGATAAGGCAATTCTTAATTAATTTAAAAACACTAAAATAAAGTACCTTCAGTGATCACAATATAATGCAGTGAGAAAATAAACACAGAAAGAAAACTAGAAAACTCACAAATAGGTAGAATTAACATATTTAAATAATCACTGAATCAATGAAGAAATGTCTAGGAAAATAAGAAAATATCTTGAGATGAATGAAAATGAAAAAGTCTGGACTTCTGTATGCAAAAATTAATAAATCTAAACACACCTTATACCCTTCACAAAAAGGTAACTCAGATAGACATAGACCTAAGTGTAATGGATCGTAGACCTAAAACATAAAACTATAAAAATATCCCACAAGGTAATATAGGAGAATATCTAGATAAACTTGGGTATCATAATGACTTTTTAGATGCAACACTAAAGGCACAGCACATTAAAAAAAAATAGATAAGCTGCATTTTAACAAAAGTTAAAAACTTCTGCTCTACAAAAGACAATGTCAAGAAAAAGAGAAGACAAGCTACATAGTCAAAAAATATTTTCAAAAGACAGATCTGGTCAAGGACTGTTATCCAAAACATACAAAGAACATAAAAAAAAAAAAAACCCTCAATTAAAAAAACTTGATTTTAAAATGGGTCCAAAATTGTCATAAATACCTCACCAAAGACAATATACAGATGGCAAATAAACAGAGGAAAAGATGCTCCATAATATTAATACATGTCATCAGAGAAATGAAAATTGCAACTACAATGATGAGACAGCTACACACCTGCTACAATGGCCAAATTCTGGAACGACACCAAGTACTGGAGAGAATACAGAGCAACAAGAACTCTCATTCATTGCTGGTGGAAATACAAACTGGTACAGCCACTTTGAGAGACAGTCTAGCGGTTTCTCACAAATGTAAACATACTCTTACCATATGATCCTGGAAATTTACCCAAAGGATTTGAAAATGCATGTGCACACAAACACCTCCACATAGACATTTACAGCAGATTTATTCATAATCATCCAAAACTGGAAGTTAAGTGTCCTTCGGAAGGTGCATGAATTAACTATGGTACATCTAGACAATGGATTATTATTTGGTAATAGAAAGAAATGAACTATTAAACTATGAAAAGACCTAGAGGAACCTAAATACATATTGTTTGGTGAAAGAAATCAATTTGGAAAGACTACATGCAACTCACTCCAGTGTTCTTGCCTGGAGAATCCCAGGGACGGGGGGAGCCTGGTGGGCTGCCGTCTGTGGGGTCCCACAGAATCGGACACAACTGAAGCAACTTAGCAGCAGCAGCAGCACATACAGTAGTAAAATTGCAATGACATGACATCTGGAAAAGGAAAATCTGTAGANTGTTCTTGCCTGGAGAATCCCAGGGACGGGGGGAGCCTGGTGGGCTGCCGTCTGTGGGGTCCCACAGAATCGGACACAACTGAAGCAACTTAGCAGCAGCAGCAGCACATACAGTAGTAAAATTGCAATGACATGACATCTGGAAAAGGAAAATCTGTAGACACAGTGAAAAAGTTAGTGGTTGCCAGGAATTTTAAGGGGGCTGTAGGTGTTCGTAGGGTGAGTAGTAAGAACACAGACAATTTTTATTCAATGAAAATACTCTGTGTGACACTATAATGATAAAAACATATCATTATACACTCACTGAAAGCCATAGAATGTACACCAAGAGTGAACTGTAATATAAATGATAAACTTTTGACAATTATGATGTATCAGTGTTGATTCACTATATTTAACAAATGTAACAAAGGTAGGCAATGTTGGTAACAAGGGAGGCAATAACTCTGTGGGGACAAAGGAGGGGAAATCACTATACCTTCCCCTCAATTTTGCTGTGAACCTAAAGCCCACTCTAAGGAATAAGTCTTATTTTTTAGGTGAAAGGGCAACATACCAAAACTTATGGAATACAGTGAAAGCAATACTCAGAGGAAAATTTATAGCTGCAAATGCCTACATTTAAAAAGAATAAAAATCTCAAATCAACAATCTAACCTCCTACCTTGAGGAATTAGAAAAAAATAATAATAATAACAAACTAAAAGGCAGAGGAACCAGAGATCAAATTGCCAACATCCACTGGATCAATGAAAAAGCAAGAGGGTTCCAGAAAAACATCTATTTCTGCTTTTTGACTATGCCAAAGCATTAGACTATGTGGATCACAATAAACTGTGGAAAATTCTGAAAGAGATGGGAATATCAGACCACCTGACTTGCTTCTTGAGAAATGTGTATGCAGATCAGGAAGCAAGAGTTCGAACTGGACATGGAACAACAGACTGGTTCCAAATAGGAAAAGGAGTACGTCAAGACAGGGAGGCCTGGCATGCTGCAATTCATGGGGTCACAAAGAGTTGGACATGACTGAGTGACTGAACTCAACAGAACTGAACTGAAACCCAGTAGAAGAAAGGAAATAAATATTAGAGCAAAGATAAATAGAATAGAGAACAGGAAAACAACAGAGAAAAAAATTTTTTTAAACCTTGGTTATTTGGAAAGACTAAAGTATATTGACAACCTTTAGCTAGACTGACTAAGAAAAAACAAAGAAGATACAAATAACTAAAATAAGAAATGAAAGTAAAGACATTACTACTGACCTTTGAGAAATTAACAGGATTCTATGAGAATACTATATTATTAGCAATTGTATGTCAAAAAATTAGACAAATTAGATGAAATGGACAGATTCCTAAAAACACACAAATTACCAATAAAGATCCAACCAAGAAATAGAAAATCTCGAAGGACTTACAACAAATAATGAGAAAAAAATCAGCAATCAAAACCCTTCTGATAAATGAAAGCTCAGGACCAGTGGATTTCATTTGTGAATTTTACCAAACATTTAAAGAAAAATTAACACAAATAGTACTCAAACTCTTCCAAAAAATAGAAGAACAGGAAACACTTTCCAACACATTCTAGGGATAGCATTACCTTGATGCTAAAGCCAGACAAAGATATCACAAGAAAAGAAAATTGCAGACCAATATTTCTTATAAATGTACATGCAAAAATCCTGAACAAAATCCTTGTAAACTGAATCCAACAGCACATTAAAAGGATTATGCACCATGACCAAGTGGGATTTTTCCAAGGAATGCAAGGGAGGCTTACCATAAGAAAATCAATCAGTGTGATACACTATATTAATACAGTGTAGGGGAGAAAACCACACAATCATTTCAATAGACATAGAAAAATCATTCAACAAAATTTGAGACCCTTTCATGATTAAAAGAAAAAACACAACACTTAACGAAGTAGGAATAGAATGGAACGTCCTCAATATAATAAAGGACATACACCGGAACTCCACAGCTAACACTATACTTAAACCAGGGAAAAGCTGAAACCTTTCCCCTCAGATCAGGAACAAAACAAGGATATTTACTTCACCATGGCTACTGCAGTGGATATTGCACTGGAAGTCCTAGACAGAGCAATTATGCAAAATAAGCCATTCAAATTGGAATGGAAAAAGTACAACTATCAATAGTTGCAGATGGCATGATTCTATATATAGACAATCCCAAAGAATGCACACAAAAACAAATACACACAAATATACTAGAACAAACAAAGCAGCAAAGTCATACATACCAGTTGTGTTTCTCACTAATCATGAGGGAGATGCATATCAAAACCACAGTGAGATATCACCTCACTCATGCCAGAATGGCTATAATCAAAAAGAACACAAATAACAAATGTTGTCAAGGATTTGGAGAAAAGGGAACTCTTGTACATCGTTGGTGGGAAGGTACATTGGTACATCCACTATGGAAAACAGTAGGAGGGTTCTCAAATGGTAGAAATAGAACTACTATCTGACCCAGCAATTCCAAGCCCAGACAACAGAAAGCAACAACTAATTCAAAAGCTACATGCACCCCAATGTTCACAGCAGCATCATTTACAACAGCCCAGATATGGAAGCAACCTAAGTGCCCCTCAGTAGATGAATGGATAAAGAAGATGTGAGATATATATCTCTACATACAATGCAATGGAATATATATACAATGGCATACTACTCAGCCATAAAAAAAATGAAATGTTGCCATTTGCAGCAACACAGATGGATTGGAAGGGCATAATGCTAGGTGGAATAAGCGAGACAGAGAAAGACAAATACTGTATGATATCACATGTATGGAATCAGAGAACACATTGAACATACATGTATTTGTATAACATATACATATAACAGAGAATATAACAAAGAAACAGACTCATAGATGTCGCAAACAAATCAGGGGTTATCAGCAGGTAGAGGGAAGGTGGAGGGACAAAATAGGGGTTGGGGATCCAGAGGTACAAACCTTTGGTTATAAAATAAGCTTCTAGGGTAGACTGCACAACATGAAGAATATAGCCAATATTTTATAGTTAATTATAAATGGAACATTGTAGACAGTGTGTTAAAGAGCAGAGACATCACTTTGCCAACAAAGGTCCATATAGTCAAAGACACGGTTTTTCTAGTAATCATGTATAGACGTCAGAGTTGGATCATATATAAGGCCGTGAAAATGAAAGTCCCTCAGTTGTGTCCAACTCTTTGCGACCCCATGGACTATACAGTCTATGGAATTCTCTAGGCCAGAACCCTGGAGTGGGCAACCTTTCCCTTCCTCAGGGGAATTTCCCAACCCAGGGGTNTCATATATAAGGCCGTGAAAATGAAAGTCCCTCAGTTGTGTCCAACTCTTTGCGACCCCATGGACTATACAGTCTATGGAATTCTCTAGGCCAGAACCCTGGAGTGGGCAACCTTTCCCTTCCTCAGGGGAATTTCCCAACCCAGGGGTCAAACCCAGGTCTTCTGCAGGGTGGGCAGATTCTTTAAAAGCTAAAAGAAGGCTGAGTACTAAAGAATTGATGTTTTCAAACTGTTGTGCTAGAGAAGACTTTTAGAGTCCCTTGGACTGCAAGGAGATCAATCCAGACAATCCTAAATGAAATCAATATTCATTCACTGGAAGGACTGATGCTGAAGCTGAAGCTCCAATACTTTGGCCATCTGTTTCCTACTCATTGGAAAAGACCCTGATGCTGGGAAGAATTGAGGGCAAGAGGAAAACGGAGTGACAGAAGATGAGATGGTTGGATGGCATCACTGGCTCAAAGGACACAAGTGTGAGCAAATTCGGGGAGATCGTGAAGGACAGGGAAGCCCAGCGTGCTGCAGTTCATGGGGTCTCGAAGAGTCGGACATGACTTAGCATCTGAACAACAGCAACAGTAAATGGAAAATAAACTTTAAAAATTGTGAATCAGTTGTGTTTCTTTATAACACAACCTTATGAACAATCCAGAATGAAATTTTCTTTATAATGGTGTCCAAAGGAATAAAATTCCTAGGAATAAATTTAATCAAGGAAGTAAAAGGCTTGTACACAAACACTATAATACATTGTTTAAAGATATTAAAGAAGACCTAAATAAATGGAAATACATTTATTTCATGGATTGAAAGACCTATTGTTAAGATGAAAATACTTCCTAAAGTAATCCGCAGATTCAGTGCTACCCCTCTCAAAATTCCAATGACCCTTTCTTAGAAAAATGAAAAAGTTGATTCTCAAATTTGTACAATTGCAAGGTACTCCAAATAGTCAAAACAATATTGAAAAAAAAAAAAAAAAAACGGGGACCTTCTCTGGTGGTCCAGTGGTTAAGAATCCACCTTCCAATGCAGGGGACACCAGTTTGATCCCTGATCTGAGAACTAAGATCCCACAAGCCACAGGGCAACTAAGCCCACGTGTCCTAACTGCTGAGCCTGTGCCCTCTAGAGTCCATGTGCCATAACTAGAGAAGCCCAGGCACTGCAACAAAGATCCAGCACAGCCAAAAAAAATTAAAGAAAACAAAATTTGAAGGATTCATACTTTCTCATTTCAAAGTTATTACTAAGCTACAAAAACTTGTAAAAAAAAAAAAACCTGATACTGGCATAAGATATACAGACCAATGGAATAGTATTCAGAGTTCAGAAACAAACCCAAATATCTATGGCCAGTTGACAGGGATGCTGAGACCATTCAAGAAAGAAAGAACAGTCTTTTCAACAAGTAGTGCTGGAATAACTGGATAATCACACGTCAAAAAAAAAATGAACTTAGATATTAACCTAATTCCATATACAAACATTAACTCAAAATGGATCAACAATCTAAATATAATGCTTAAAGTAATACAGCTATTGGAAGAAAACATATGATTAAATCTATGCAACCTCAGATTTGGCAATGTATTCTTAGATTTGGCACAGAATACAAGGAAAAAGAGGGAAAAAATGGGTAAATTTGACTTGATAAATATTAAATGTTTGTGCATCAAAGGTGATTTTCAAGGTAGTAAAAAGACAACTTTCATATAAAGAACCCTTACAACTCACCAACAGCAAAAAATCCATTTTAAATAAAGGCAAAATACTTGATCATTTCTCCAAACTGGCCAACAAGCACAAGATACTCAACATTATTGGCCATCAAAAAATGCAAATAAACCTCCAAATGAGATATCGCTTCACAATTACTAGGATTGCCATAATTTTTTAATGGAAAGAAAAAGAACAAGTGTTGGTAAGACTGTGAAGACATTGTAGCCCCTGCACATTCCTGGTCAAATGTAAAATAGTACATTACAAATAGTGCAAATATAAAACTGTGAAATATAGTTTCTCAAAAAGCTAGACATAAAATTACTATATGACCTAGCAATTCTACTCCTAAGTTTATATCCACAAAAAATGAAAATACTGTTCACATTGAAACTTGTACTTGAATGGTCATAGAAGTATTATTCACAATACCCAAAGAGGAAAAGGGCTTCCCTGATAGCTCAGTTGGTAAAGAATCCACCTGCAATGTGGGAGGCCCCAGGCTGATTCCTGGGTTGGGAAGATCCCCTAGAGAAGGGATAGGCTACCCCCTCCAGTGTTCTTGGGCTTCCCTTGTGGCTCAGCTGGTAAAGAGTCCACCTGCAATGAGGGAGACCTGGTTTCAGTCCCCGGGTTGTGAAGATCCCCTGGAGGAGAAAAAGGCCACCCACTCCAGTATTCTGGCCTGGAGAATTCCATGGACAGTCCATGAGGTCACAAAGAGTCGGACATGACTGAGCGACTTTCACTTTCTTTCACTTTCAAAGATGAAAATGACTCAAATGCCCATCAGTGGATGTATGGGTAAGCAAATTGTGGTATGTATATACAATAAGCATCCCATAAAAAGGAATGAAGTACTGATACATCCTACAACTTCGATAAACCTTGAAAATACTATGCTAAGTAAAGAAACCAGATGCAAAAAGTAACCACATAATGGGCAGAAGTTTCCTTCTGGAGTAATGAAAACATTTTTAAACTGCGGAGAGGTAGTGGCGGCATATCATTGTGAATGCATCAAACACCACCGACCTGTGCCCCTTAAAATGATTAACTGTTACGTATACTTTTACCTCGATTTAAAAACCAGACTCGTTCATTGTCTTATAGCTTCGGAGGTCAGAATTTCAAAATCAGTCTCATTGGACTAAACACAAAGTTTCCAGCAGGGCTGGTTCCTTCAGAGGGACTTTGAGGGGAAAACCTGTCTTTCATTTTCAGACACTGCCTACATTTCTAGGTTTATGATCCCTTCCTCACATCCCGCTATCTTCTCGCTTCCATTCTCGCATTTCCTACTACTCTCTCAATTCTGATTCTCCTGCCTCCCTTTTACAAGTACTCTTGTGATTGCAAATGATTCCATTTGGATAATGAAGATAATGTCCTGCATCAGTATTTGAAACTTAATTACATCTGTAAAGTTATATGTGTGTGTGTGTGTGTGTGTGTGTGTGAGGTAATATAGTCACAGGTTCCAAGGATGAAGATGAAGAACTAGAAGTCTATAGAGGACCATTATTTGGGTTACTATCAGAACTAAAGATTTAAATGTGGGAGTATTTTGTCTATGAATGGCTTTTAAAGCTATAGGAGCAGAGTATGAGTACCCCTCACCCTCCCTTTATATCATGAGTTCCCCATTATCAGGTCTTATTTTTGATTCATTTCTTTTTAAAAGAAAAGGCATATGGTAGTTATAATATAATCCTCCAGGACATGAGTATAAAATTTTTTCTGCAGTTTTGAAGACATTGCTCTCTTGTTTCCCTGCATATACTACAGCAGAGGGTAAGGATGCTGTTTAAATTTGTTTTTCACTTCTAGCCAGGGAAGCTAATTTTTTCTCCCATGGATGCCTCCAGTTCTATTTGTCATCTAAAAGCTTGCCATTACATATCTAAGAATGGCTCTCTTAATGTATATGGCCTGATATGACAAACCCCTCTAATACAAATACCCAGGTCTTCCTTCATTCACTTACTCAATAACTTTTCTAGTATCATCTATGCCAACTATGAACAAGAGAGATTAGCACTCATGAACATAAATTCAAGTGGAAGTGAAAGTAGTAACAACTGTATAATATAATTGCAACCAGTGATAAACAAACAGTGAAGAGAAATGAAGAGGATAAGGAAAAGACATTAACAAGTGTAGCAGCACACTCTCAGTGTTTCCGAGGATTTTTGAGGCCCCAGTATGAGGCTAGAGATGCTGCTGCTGGTCAGGGGGGCTGCTGGAAGCCAGGAATTCAAAAAGTCATTGTGTTTGTGATTATTGCTAATCTAATTAAGTTTTGTATCTTTTGATGTATTTTATGTTCTTAACTTTAATTTTCATCCTCTGTCCTCCATGTATGTAATCCTCTTGCTTGTTGTTTTACTTAACAAATACAGTATAGTGTTTACTACATGCAAAACCTGGTTTAAACGTTTATCAATAATTAGTTTAATTTAAATAATTAAATTCAATGATTTAATTTAAATGTCACATGTCCCTCTGAGGCAGGTAATTATTATTAGACCCATTCTACAATCAAGAACACTGAGTCATAGAAACTTCTCCATTCATCCCTGTTTTTCTCTCCATTCTGCGGTGGGAGTGGGGGCAACTATCTAGCTTGTCTGTAATGCTGTTGACTCAGTCTTCAGCATTATCAATTTTACTATTTTCTGTCAGCAGTGAGGATTTAAATTCTGCAACTCTTTTTTGTACATTTATTTTCTTTGCAGTCCTCATTATCAACATTTCAGGCTATTTCTTCCTCGTAGTATTTTGTTCCTTTCATGGAAACAAGGCTTTTTGCATCCTTCAGAGTATTTCAAGGAGTTTCTCAATGTTTTATCTCTTATCACTTGTTGTGCAATCTCTTTAACATGTTCCATGTTGGATTTTTCCATTTTTCCAATCTTAAAATTAGCATCCAGACATGGCATGCCCCTGCAGGAGTGCTTTGTGTAGTTCAGTTCACCTCATCACTGTGGTTTTAGTAAAGCCCATTCCCAAGTGTATAGCAGGAGGGCAGAAGGATGTACATGAGGATTCAGAGCTCCAGTGTACAGCAGATGCTCATCTAGTACAGCCAAACTGTGAAAATGTCCTTCTTCAATTTCTAAAGAAGTGAAATGAAAGTCACCCAGTCGCTCAGTCATGTCTGACTCATTGCAACCCCATGGACTGTACATTCCATGGAATTCTCCCAGCCAGAATACTGGAGGGGGTAGCCATTCCCAAAGTACCCCAGCATGCAATGCTAGTATGGTTCTTCCTGCCTGCAGAACTTAGTTCACTGAGACTACATTTTCCATGTAATAATATCCACATCCTCATCCATATTCCTTCCTTCACTATAGTTTTATTCTCTCAGGGAACGTGGAAAAAAGAATTATTGGGTGGGTGGGAAAGGGATTCCAAAGAACAGTAAAATGGGAGAAGATATGGTGCTGGCATTGAACTGACTGGCTCCAGTTCTTGTTGTTCACAGCAGCCTCTGCTCTGATGGCTAATGCCTGTGTGGTCAAGATCACTGAATATTTTGAATAATGTGTCTCAGAGTAGAGACACATTCTATAGGAGATCAATCCTGCCCTGTTTCTTTGGCAAATCACATGTTGCCCCTGCCCCAGTAACAGTTCTCACTTTAGTTTTATAGGTCTTGGTGACAATTCCCATAGCTTCTGGTAGTGGATTGGCCATCATCTGGATTATTGGTGTGGTTCATTCATTCCCCAAATACTAATAAGGAACTACTATGTGCTAAATATTTGTTAGGCCTGCTGGTGCTGCTAAGTCGCTTCAGTCGTGTCCAACTCTATGTGACCCCATAGATGGCAGTCCATCAGGCTCCTCCGTCCCTGGGATTCTCCAGGCAAGAATGCTGGAGTGGGTTGCCATTTCCTTCTCCAGTGCATGAAAGTGAAAAGTGAAAGTGAAGTCACTCAGTCACGTCTGACTCTTCAAGTCCCCATGGACTGCAGCCTACCAGGCTCCTCCGTCCATGGGAGTTTCCAGGCAAGAGTACTGAAGTAGGTTGCCATTGCCTTCTCTTTGTTAGGCCTAGGGGCTAAAATTTTAAGTCATAAATACATGACTCTGCTTCCACAAACTTTCATCTTTTCCTGTGTATTCGTAGTTGGAATCTGGAAAGCTCTCTAGAACTGCTATCCAGAAATCATTTTAAACTGGAAAATGATAATGTACTTTTAACAAGAATCATGAACAAAGCAATGTGGAAAACAGGAAAAGGTCATTGGGCTGGAAATCAGACAGCTTAAGTTCTTATCCTGGCTTTGCCAGTGTTATCTGAGGACCTTGGATGAATCACTTAACCCCTCAAGATTTCAGTTTTCTAAGTGTAAAATAAATGAGTTGGACCAAATTCTCTCCAAGATTCCTTCCAGCCAAAAATTTCTATGTCCTCAAGATAAATGTTCTTCTCATTAATGTGGGTGTCTCAGAAGCCATTTATTATCAGTGGATCTCAAACCGTATGTTTATCAATACAGTAGTCTGATTCTCCTGACCCTCTTTATACCATTCCTAATAAGAAATGTACCAGCCATATGTGAAACACATGGGCTCTGCCCAAAGGCCATACAAGATACATAAATTTCACAAGTGAAAGATGCAAAACACATGTTGACACATCTCAAATCCACATGTACATTTTGGTTATGGTTTAATGGTACTTAATTTTGAGGGTATTCAGAAATCTGTTTAAAGAACTCCTATAAAAATGACTTTTAGATAGAGCCCAAGAGATCCTCATGTAAAAACAAGTTAAGTTGTTCTAAATTTCTGTAGTTACCCAGAAATACAGAAGTCTTCTGAAACTGGTCATAGAGCTAGGCATCTCACGCCTTGCAACATCTTGATAAAGTCACAATAAAACAGAAGGCTAAGTGAATATCAAACTAGTAGTAGTCTCATGTCACAGGATTGCAGTCCAACCTATAAGATTACAGTGTAAAGACACAGCTGGCCCATCTGCTTTGGCCATCACCTCCAATTTGGGGCCCTCTTCCAGAGTTCTGCATGTGCTGACCACACAAGTGTAAGTTCATGCCTTTCTTGTTGCCTGCTGAATTTCTATTCATTACTCAGGACCCCACTCAAAAGTCACCTCCTCCGTGAAGCCTTTCCTAATCTTACCAAACAAAAAGGCTACTCCCTTACTCTTTTTCTCTCACTCCCACTCTACATCTTTTATTGTACTTGTCGTGCTAAACAGCATTTACTTGCTTTTCATATTGAATAATTAGTGAGTAATAAATGTGCTTTTGTGATCTTTGGGATTCTAGGGCCTAACAGTATACCTGGCATGTTCGTTAATGAATCTGTGAATGAATGAATGATGTTGACACTGAAAGTCTAAGACTCAATGGGATCTTTAATCTTGGAGGTTTAATAGGAGTAGTCAAAGTCAATGGCACCCCACTCCAGTACTCTTGCCTGGAAAATCCCATGGACGGAGGAGCCTGGTAGGCTGCAGTCCATGGGGTCGCAGAGAGTTGGACACGACTCACTGACTTCACTTTCACTTTTCACTTTCATGCATTGGAGAAGGAAATGGCAACCCACTCCAGTGTTCTTGCCTGGAGAATCCCAGGGGCGGTGGAGCCTGGTGGGCTGCCATCTATGGGGTCACACAGAGTCGGACACGACTGAAGCGACTTAGCAGCAGCAGCAGCAGTCAAAGTCAATATCCTGTTTCAGAACAGAGAATTTGTGAATTTTCCATTATGGACGAACTCAAACTCAAAAACAGAATACACAAGATCAAGAAAACATAGTTAGTACCTGCTACCATGTCCCACATCATCCTTTATCCAAAAGAGTCTGCAAGGAAAGGAAAACATGTTCTAGTGTGGGAAGAGTCCTCAAAATACTTGCTTACTGGTAAAGCTGAGATGAAAATACAGGCACATGATACAGAGAATATGGGATACACAAGAAGAGAGAGACTAAGATGTGACTGATCTGGGCCTGCCAGCAGCAAAACCAAGGAAGCAGTAAAGCTCCTATAGTTGCTGATGCACCCATCTATCCTCTAAACCTGCACTGTTCCGTACAGTGGCCACTGGCCACGGGAGACTAGTGAGCACTTGAAATGTGGCCAAAATGTACTGTAAATGCAAATACACACCAAATTTTGAAGACTGAATTAATGAGAAGAGAAGCAATGTTACAATATCTCATTTAAATATGTTTATATCAACTACATGCTAAAATATTAAAATAATACTTTGGATATAGTGGGTAAAATAAAACACACTATTTAAATGAAATTCATTTGTTTCTTTCTACAGTGTGGCTACTGGAAATTTTTAACTTACATAGTTCACATTACTTTTCTACTGGATAGTGACTTTCTTGGGGGGTTTTTTTGGCATTTTTTTCATTGGAGAAAAATTGCTTTACAATGTTGTGCTGGTTTCTGCCATACAATAACACATATCAGCCACAATTATACATATATCACCTCCTTTGTGAGCCTTCTTTCCTCCCCCACATCCCACCCCTGTAGGTCATCGCAGAATGTCGGGCTGGGCTACCTGCATTATATAGCAGCTTCCCACCAGCTATCAGTTTTACATATGGTAGTGCATACATGTCAACGTTTCTTTCTTCATTCATCCTACTGTTTCCTTCCCTTGTACAGTGTCTTTTTAAACCATTGCTTCTCCTTTAATTCCAGACGTTGTTTCATCAGTTCATAATTGTCATTGGTCATGGGAGTCTTAAGCAGGAATCTCTGGAGGGATCATGTATTTTCAAGACCCAGAAGTGTCTGCTCTCATGGTGAACTGACATATTCACGGAGGCAAGAGTCCTTGTCCAGTAGCCGACTCACTGGACTTCATGTTGACCACCAGTGATGTTGCATGTCTTTTTCTGATCTGCCTGAATTTTCCCCTTCGTGGCAGGAGAAAATTACAGAGGGATTGATATTTTCCACAAGCGCATACTGATAAAAGTAAGTGGCCCAGACTAAGGGCAATAAACTCAAATGTCTGCAAGGGCCAAGCAGGTAACAAGTGAAACAAGCCAAGTGTATTCTTTCAATACAGTCATGCTTCATCTGCATGTTAAACAATAGGACCTATCTTCACTTCCCCCGAAAAACATGCTCTCTTCCTAGTCCGTTGTTTTTAAAACGTGTAATGTTCTTGGCCAATGGTTCATTTTTCTGCTTTTGTTTTAAAAAGAAATTTCACTCAAGTCTTAACTCAATTTGAGAAAAAAAAAAAAAAA
>SJYX01023869.1:112506-134071 GCA_006410675.1 Oreotragus oreotragus | reverse complement strand
ACCAGCCTCCCCCATCCCTGGGATTCTCCAGGCAAGAATACTGGAGTGGGTTGCCATTTCCTTCTCCAATGCATGAAAGAGAAAAGTGAAAGTGAAGTTGCTCAGTCTGTCCGACTGTTAGTGACCCCATGGACTGCAGCCCACCAGGCTACTCCGTCCATTGGATTTTCCAGGCAAGAGTACTGGGGTGGGGTGCCATTGCCTTCCCCTGGGATGTGTTCTTGGCAATTAGGAAGTGATCCTGTCTTCATTGTCTTTCCCCAAGTAGTCAGAGAACTGGGACCCATGTTTCTGAATTCTCAGTATGAAGCTCAAGGACCTACACTTACCTCAATATATGTTTGTTGGTTATGATACCACATGTTCTCTTGGCTTGCCCACTTGCCCTGCCCTTCTTTGTGTGTGTTTCATTCATATCCTTTACCTCTTCACATAGATTACTCATGGTGATTCTCTTACGGCACTGATGAAAGGGATGATTTCACATGAGACACACAGAATATGTTCCCGTATTCAGAGGGAGGGACCAGCCCTTACAAGCCTTCATTTGCCAGACAAGATCCTGAGGTCCAGGGGGAGTCAGGGTTGGTCCAGTGTTACTCAAGACTGGAGTCTCAGTGCTGGAAGGAGAATGCAGCCTTGCAGACAGACTGGACGTAAGAATTAGAATCCCAACAGGCTTGCCAGGACTAGGGTCTCCTTTGCCCAATGTCTTCCTCTTTCCCTAGTGCTCCCACCTTGACTCCAGGCTCTCTCTCTTCAGCACAGTGGAATTATTTTTGGCTAGACCTGATAGACTCCATTCAAGCAAAATAACTTCCAGCTAGGATGAGTGCCTTTCCTTCTTCTCCAGAGTAGGTTGCAGGCTACCCACACCCATGCAGAGGGCCCTTAACAGCAACTTATAGGTCCCCCATGAGGGGAAGAAACATACCAATAACCAGAATCTTATATTTTCCTGAAGCAACTTACTAGTAACTGATAATGCACTTCCACACCCCTTGTTTGACATTTACAATAGCCTTATAATTAACATGTGATTATGTTCACTTTACAGATAAGGAAACTATAGACCATAGAGGTTAAACGACTTGCCTAAGTCCTAAAGCACTGCTGACATTCGAACACAATCTTCTGAAACCTAAGTGGTATCCTCTTGGGATTTTTTTTTCTTCCACAGTAATTTCAAAACTTCTACCTCTCCACAGTGCAAAATTGGAAAACTATTAAAATGTAGAAAGA
The DNA here is from genome assembly GCA_006410675.1 of Oreotragus oreotragus. Lineage (NCBI taxonomy): Eukaryota > Metazoa > Chordata > Mammalia > Artiodactyla > Bovidae > Oreotragus > Oreotragus oreotragus. The sequence continues at coordinate 132,829 of SJYX01023869.1, read as the reverse complement.
ATAAACAACAATCTTAGCCTTGAAACTCAAGATAGCTATGATTAACATGTTGATATATTTTCTTCCTTTTTTTCCCCTCTGTGTGTATTTTTTAATTGGTTATGAGGATACTATCTATACATAATTTGTATTATGTTTATGCTTAACATTATATTAGAAGAAGTTTCTATGTCATAATGCCTATGTCATTCCTATGTCATGTTTATGGAAAATTATTTAATAATTGTAAATATTATATCCAAAGTAAGAGACTTCCCCCTTTTAAACATAATTTTGTGATTAAAAATGACACTAAATCAAAAAGATATACATATCCCTATGGTCACTACAGCTTTATTTACAATAGCAAAGATATGAAGTAACAAGTGTCCATCATAAATGAATAGATAAAGAATATTAACTCAGCCATAAAAAAGACAAAAGTCTTACTATCTATGATAACATAGATGGACTTAGAAGCTATTATGCTAAGTAACGTAAGTCAGACAGAAAAAGATAAACACTGTATGATTTCACTTGTTTGTGTTGTCTATTTTAGTAGACACAACCTAAACGTAGGGAGTTATTTTATTTGGTAGGAGTGTTTAGAACTCCGGGGCTGAGAGACAGAATCTCAGTACCTCTGAGAAAACTGCTCCAAGAAGGCAGGAGAAGTCAGGCTATATGCAAGTTTTCAACAAAGGGAGCAGGCAGTCTGTACCTCGAAGATCAGGTATCAAGTTATGGAATTTAGCATTCTATCTATGGGAAGATGCAAGCTTCTGGGCTCACTGAATTTGTTCCTTTCATATGAACTTCAGCTATCCTGTTTCCTTGTTCATCTTGCCTCTTGCATTCCCCCAGCTCCTCAGCTGTCACCACGAGGGGTGGTGGTAGCATCCACAGTTTTGGGAGCCCTCGTTCACATTTGGAGGCCAGAAATCACTGATGTCTGTGACATTTCCTGTTTATTGATATGGCAGGAGATACTTTCATTTCACAGTGTAATCTGAAAAACAGAACAAATTAGCAAACATAACTAAACAGAAAGAGAGAACACACAGGTGGTTGCCAGAGGGGAGAGAATTGAGAGGAGCAGAGAAATAGGTGAGGGAGATTATGAAGCACAAACTTCCAGTTACAAAATAATTGAGTTACAAGTCTGAAATGTACAGTGAGAGGAATATAACCAACACTTATGTAATATCTTTGTCTGGTGACAGATGACAGCTAGACTCATCTTGGCAATCATTTTGAAATGTACAGAAGTATTGAGTCACTATGTTGTGTACCAGGAACTAACATAGTGTTATAGTCAATTATACTTCAAAAACAAAGCCATAAAAAAAGAGATCAGATTTGTGGTTACCAGAGGTAGATGTTGGAGGAAGGGAAATTAAGGGAAGGGAGTCTAAAGGTACAAGCTTGCAGTTTTAAGACAAATAAGTACTAGGGATGTATTATACAGCATGATAAAGATAATTTTAACACTGCTGTTCATTATAGTGAAAGTTGCTAAGAGAGTAAATCCTAAGTTATCATCACAAAGAAAACAATGCTTTTCTATTTCTTCAGTGTTGTATTTATATAAGATAATGGGTGCTCAGTCAACTTATTATGGCAACCATTTCATGACGTATGCAAGTCAAATCATTAGGCTGTACAGCTTGAACTTCAGCAGTGCTGTATGTCAATTATATCTCAAAGAAATTGGAAAAAATGTTATTGTGATAAACATACCTATGGCTAAATTTTGATCCTCATCACTCGATGGGCTAACAGGAAAAGTTTTCCTTAGGGTATATGATGAACCAAGCAATTAATCAATAAGCATTCTAAGTCTGTGAGTTTAAGCATCCCATAAGTGCCAGATGAGGGGGAATACAGGGAACAAAAAACTATTTTCTCAGTGGTCAACTCTTTTCATTTTTGTTACCAATCTATTTCCCAAATCTGTCCTTCTCTACCACCCACCGCTGCCCTAGTTCAGGGGATGCCTGCTGTTCCCCCTCTCCCACTCCGCAGCCTCCACACTGGTCTCTCATTCGTAGCGTTCCACCCGCCACCCCAAATCTACTCTCTGCGTAACAGCCCAAATGAGCTCTCCAAGGTGATATCTATGCCATTGTGCAGAGAAAAACCTATCACTGAATCCTCACTGACCTCCAGAAAAACATCCAGAGTGTCTTAAACTCTGATACTATACAATCAAAATTAAAAACAAGTTCCGGCACATAGCAAGCACTCAAAAACATATATTTTTTATGCCCCTCATTCTCTAGACCAGTTGGTGCTCAATGATCTGTTTCAAATGTTTTTCTTCTTTCTTTTACTCAGAATCCCCCTTTCCACAGGGTCCCCATTCTGTCTCTAGCCTCCAGCACAGTCTCCTCCTTTGGGAGGGGGCATTTATGGAATTCTAGATGAACTGGTTCTTTACTTTTAGAAAGGAGTCAGGAATTAAACCTATGATCAAGCCAGTCTCCAAGGAGAGCCCTGTTCAGAGAGTCTGAGAAGCTGATAATGATTTCAGACAAGAGTTGTCATTAAAATTTAGAAAATACATTAATAACACAGCTTGAAAGTCATCTCCTGTGTGTGTGTTTTTTTTTTTTTTTTTTTTTTAGGGATGAGTATCTCACCCTCTGTCTTCCATCCTTTCGCTGATTTTTCAGCATTGGCTGGGGCCACCCAAGTTCTGAAAGTTCTGCCAGTAGAGCCTGATCAGATCTGGTTTAGGGCGGCTCACAGTAATGAGTTTGAACAGCATCCTTAAGTTATTTCCACTTCTATTTCTTCTTAAATGGAAAATAATGTGAAAAAAGCAGTGTCAAAGTTGGCAAGGCAAAATGTGGTGACTTTGTTAGTAGGGAGCATGTCCTTGCTCTCATGTAGTTTCTCCCTGCATCCAATGTTCCACCATCTCAGCAGCAAGAGCTGTGACAAGACAATGATTATAGTCCATGTATGGCTCAAACATACTCTAGTCGGATTCTTACAACACTGAGTGAGGTAGCTAGGACAGGCGTTATCACATCTCAGAAGCACAGACAAGAGCCCTGAGGTCTGAAATGTGTTAATGGCTTGACTTCAGCTTGGACTAAGTTAACGGCCAAGTCAGGATACAGGCACATCACTCTACCCAGCCACTCGGTATTTTAATGTTAGCCTGAGATGTCCAGGTCTTGTGGGGCAACTGTCCCTCTTTCCCTGCTTCCAGCTTTGCCTCTAAATGGTGAAGAAGGATATCCTGTGCTGGCCCTCCTGGAAGGGCCTTATGGGCAACCAGAGCAAATCTCTCAAGGTCCTGGAAGGTAACCACTTTAGTCACTCTAGGAGCTGCATTGCAACCTTCAGCCTCAGCCAGGCAGCTCCACAGAGTTAGGGGGTCCCTTGGCACCTGCTGCTTTGTATCCCTCACTTTCCTGTTCAGAGGGTTCATCACCTCACGGTGGGACTTTTTCTAAAATAACTCAATTGGTTCCCCATTTTTGATCTTCCCTCCCTCCAATCTTTGCTCTAACCAATTATCTTCACTTTTTGTTCTCCTCACCACCCTACTTAAAATTGTAGTGGACGTCCATTCTTTGCACAAGGAAGTAGACACCTTAGCCTGGACAAATGGCCATCTGCACTGTGTTCCTATGCTGTGGAGCCAACCTCATGCCACGCCCTCCACACAGGGACTAAGAAGCTGGCTTGTCTTCCCGCCAAACTCTTACTCACAGGCTGTTCTTTCAGGCTTCTGAGGCTTTCGCAAGCCCTGCTCCTTCTTGGAATTCCAAAACTTTAAACTTCCAAAAGTTCTAGCTCCAAGTCTCTTCCCAGAAGCCTAGCCTTCCTCACGCTGACATCCTGAGGAACGGGTCAACGGCTCCATTTATTAATACCTACATGCAGCCTGACTCCGACCTGTATGTAGCCATTTACACATGAGGCTGTTGTGTCATGTTAGTCTTGACTCTCCAATTTGCTAACATTCCTTGAAGGCCAAAACTATGCCTGAATGACTTCTTTGTGAGTCCCAAGCCAAGTCACTTACCCCCAACCGCAGAATAGGTGCTCGAAATCCCCTCCCTGGGTAAGTGGATATGAGTCAGCACCACAGCGGCAGGTGTGAAAGGTGGAAGCCTGAGGTGGGAGTCAGGGAATCTGGTTGGTTGTGAGGCTTTGGGACCCTCTGCTTCCTGGGCTCATGCTAGACAAGATAATCTCAAATACTGCTTCAAGCTCTGTGAATCCCTACATATATGGGGCAGATGGAAACTTTCCTGCCAAGAAACAAAAAGATTGTTTTTTTGAAGGGCCATGTACCTCCTAGGTGGTGCTAGTGGTAAAGAATCCACCTGCCAATGTAGGAGACGCAAGAGACACAGGTTCAATTCTGGGTCGAGACAATCCCTGGAGAAGGGAATGGCAATCCACTCCAGTATTCTTGCCTAGAAAATTCCATCAAGAGAGGAGCCTGGTGGGCTAGTCCATGGGGTCGCAAAGAGTCAGACATGACTGAGCACACACACACACACACACACACCTCTGCCGTGGATTAGAAACAAAATCACTGAAGACCTGCTTTCTCACCAAATGTTGACCATGCATCCTGCAAGTCTGTTGATTTTCAAGGCCCCCAGACCCCATGGCCATAATGCGATCCACACACTTGCCAGGTGTTGGAGTCATTGGCCTTTAGCCTTCACCTCCCCAGCCCTCAGCACACGGGAGTTGGCCACGACTTTACACACGTGTTCCCTCTTACTGAATCTTTCAGAAGGAAACACAGCATTGTAAAGTTTAGACAAAGGCAGGAAGGGAGAAGAAAGGAGGTGGAGAAAAGAGAACTTGAGAAATAGTTTTGCCAACCTAGAAAACAATATCAGATGCATGGACCATTAAAACAAAAGCCAATCTGAATCTGGGGGTACTGTTTTTGTGGATATATGGGGTGTAGCAGTCACAACACTCAGAAATACACACCCTCTAGTCCCCTCTGAACATAAACGCGTACAAGGCTTACAAGTGAAGCATATTTATCAGGCACCAAGATGGTGGTAATTAAATTCATGGGCTATGTGCATTACATAAAAACTAGAATCTCAGCCACTCAAGACCTTATAAAGTAGCTGATCATCACCAACACCATAATTACTCATGAGCCCAAGGAATGTACGCCAGGCCTCCTCAGACTTGTCTAATATCAGGCAAGAAAGCACCATAATTATGCGTCATATCTGGGGCCAACCCTAGAAATGTGTGTACAGAGAGAAATATCTCAACTCTCTGTGCCCTTTGAGGTGAATTCAGGTACTTGGACTTGTTGCCTTAGAGAAAAACAGTAAATTCTGATTGAGCTAAAATTAAAAAGGAAAAAAAATCAGAGAAATATTCACAAATGCCAAAGGGGAGAAGAGTGCCATTAGGCTCAGTGAAAAAGCCCGGTAAAATTCTAAATGAGAAAAGTATGTGTTATCATCAAAGATAAAAATTAAGTGAAGAAAATACTTAGATGGGGAAAATCTCAAACTCCATTCAAACAGAAAGTAGTACAGTTTCATCACAAACTTAGATGTTTTCTTAATTGGATTCTATAACTTTTCAAAGTATTGTAATTCCATTATTTCTCTTGATTCCGACATCTGAGCAGTAAGCATAGCAAGGGGCTTCCCTGGTAGCTCAACTGGTAAAGAATCCATCTGCAATGCAGAAGACCCTAGTTTGAGCCCTGGGTCAGGAAGATCTTCTGGAGGATGGCATGGGAACTCACTCCAGTACTCTTGCCTGGAGAACCCCCATGGACAGAAGAGCCTGGTAGGCTACAGTGCATGGGGTGGCAAAGAGTCGGACATGACTGAGCGACTAAGCACAGCACAGCAAGCAAAGCAAGGGTTATTATTCCCTTATTTGATCATAGATAAGCCTGCCATTCTGAGAGGTGAAGGGACTTATCCAAGATCACACAGCAGTTCAAAAGCAGAGCTGGAACTAAAGCCTGAGCCCTCTCAGACCTGATCAAGCATCCATCTTTCTCTCCCATGAACCTCCTGGGGTTGAAGGCATGTTGATTTATTTCTTGCTTCTGTAAACTCTTGGCTAGAAAAAGCTAATATATTTATCCTGGATTTGGATTCAGAACAAATTTTTCAGTATCAATCCAAGCAGTCTAAAAAAGCTCTTTGGCCTGTTTAATCTGGTTTAAATCACAGAATTCTAAAAGCTTCCCATGAAAAGATTTTAAAACTTTTTTCCAGCATCAAGTGTAAGCAGTCTTATATATCCCTAAATGCTGATGTAGTGAGACTCTGGTAAGGAAGTACTAATTACATCTTTTAAACGTACTCCAACATAGGAGTCCTGGGTCTGAATCACATATCAATCACTCATTAGCTGTGTGATCTTAAGCAAATGATTTAACTTCTCCAAGCTGCAGTTTCCTAATCTGGAAAATGGAACCATACCTACTCATCAAAGACTAGAAGAAATTTTCTAATACATGCAAGTGCCAATAATTGTTACCATGTACTCTCCCTTTCCTTGCTTCAGTCTTCTTAAAATTTAGCTTGTTAAGATACTGAGTGTGATTATAGGCTCACTATGCTCAAAATCCACTTGACCACTGCACTGGCTGGTTTTTGATCCAGCATCTTTATATCACATTATTCATTCATTGACAGATATTTATGTGCAGCTGCTATCATGAGCACTGGTTCTTAGCGTAAGAATGAAACAGATATGACCTTCTTCTTAGAGCTTGTGTTCAACAAACTGGACATCTTCTTGGTCATTATCTCTGCATATGGTGGGTGAGATGCTTAGTGAACAAGTTCATTGGTAAAACTTGAATGAAATGTGGTCTAATCCACCCACTTCCCCAAGACAAAGACCAGATCACTAGGAGGCATCTTCCTGATGCCCAGAGAGGCATACAGCATCTGCTGTGTGCTCTTTTGCATCCATGAAAGCAGTCAGTTGACTCATTTCTCCAGAGTCATGGTCACTGGGATCGTATCTTCACCCAGTCTCATGAGATATCCCAACCTACCACTCCAGAGAGGACTTAGAGGGTGACTTGGAATACCTGACAGCTTTCGTAAAAGTTAGGTCTATGCCTACAGCCTTGGCTCTGACTTTTCTCACTAACAGATGCATCTGTAGCATGCAAGAGGTGGACACAGCTTACCTCACCTCAGATTCACCCAGTCTCATGAGATATCCCAACCTACCACTCCAGAGAGGCCTTAGAGGGTGACTTGGTATACCTGACAGCTTTCGTAAAAGTTGGGTCTATGCCTACAGCCTTGGCTCTGACTTTTCTCACTAACAGATGCATCTGCAGCACACAAGAGGTGGGCACAGCTTACCTCACCTCAAGAGGCCCAGATCTTCACCAATGTCCTCCCCTTTCCTCCCTGGCACAGGGCTCACTTCCATGTAACCATTAAGATGTAAAACAAAATGAAAGGCCAGCGAAGCCTGCCAAAGTGAACTTCTCTGCTCTCTCAGACCTTCTCCAGGCTTCGGGTCTAGGCCTAACCTCCCTGGGAACACCCAGTGCCAAGCAGGTTGCCAGTTAGGGGACAAGTCACAAAAGTATCTGTGTTGGCTGTATAAGTAGGCACATTTTTTTCAGTTTTATTTGCCTTTCTCTGGCTCCTAACAGAATCATTTTCTGGTTTTGAAAGGCATCTGCAGGAATGCAGAGAACAGAATGGTGACTCAGAAGATGGTGACCAAGTCATCTGCTTTGCATTGTCGAGTACATTTTTCACATGTTACTGGGTGAAACTAGCAATAAAGGGCACCAAATGCTAGAAATAGAACAAAAGAGATAAAGAAAAAGAAAAGGGAAAATATCTTATTTCCTCTAGAGAAAACTGCCTTGATTCAGGACGTTGGTGTTGTAGGAAAAATCATTTTGCTTTGAACAGTTCTCTTTCTGACTCACTTTTTGGAAAGAATGTGCTAAGCAGATAACCCCCATCTCCCCCCAAACAGCTCTGCTGAAATCTGAACGCTCTAAGTCCTCCTTGTTGACTTGTGAAAGAGATCTCTCTATATTCATTCGGGCTCTGTGCTCGTCACATGATACCAATACATTCCAAATGCTAAGATACAAGATTACTACTTAACCATAGAACAAACCAACAGGAATTTTAATCAAGACAATATCCAATAATGAATAAAGATGGAATGTTTTTGGAGGAATTCCAGAATACACATTTGGGAATTTTTAATCTTGCTCATCTTTGAATCTAGCAAAAATATTTTAAACTTTTCTGACCATGTCATTTCAGGCTGGACCCAGAAACCAGCTACTATCTAAGGTATTAAAGCATTTCATCTACACAGACATTGAATTTTCCAAATCTCAGCCAGTAATTGATACCAGATTAAGTGAAATATGAATCAGTAGACCAGCTCCTTTACATGCAGTGCTTACGCTGAATTATTTTATGATATGAAAGATGAAAAGAAATCAAGATAATAATCATCAGCATGGGATAAGATTATACTTTTAATATTGCTATATTTTAGGATTTGTTTCACTTTGTATTTAGACCAGGTTGATGTGTACTAGTTTATCCAAATTGCTTCAAGAAACCATTCTCAGCAACTGGTAGACAAATATTTAATGTAAGTGAAAGTTGTCCGAATCAAAGCTAATTGTAAAGGAAGCTTTTCTTTTTATAACTGTTTTATAATCAGCTATAACTTACCTGAAATGTGAATTTCAACATTATTTTAATTGTCTTTGAAACAGTAAGAAGGGAGTAGCCCAGTACTGAGTTTGAACGTGATAGGCCAGGGAACTATTCTTCCTGTTGGCTGGTGGGGGTTTCACACCCCACCCTAAGCATATCACCAAATGGAAACAAAGAAGACTTTGCTCCCACAAGGCTGTTTAGAGCATTGGTGTTTGGTTCTCTAAAAAAAGGACCAAGTGATGGTTGGAAGATAGATAGGAAAGATGGAACATAGATTAAATGTGACATGTTACACTATAGGAAAGGTATTTTTATAGAACATGTACGCAGTAGATCAAAGACTTCACTGCGCTTATTTTTGTCCTCACACACCTACTAAAGCTGCATTTCTGCTGATGAGTGAAATTCTAGCTCTTTGGTCATCCCAGGACCCTAAATTGATACATCACCCAGCAGCATTAAAATGTTGGTTTTGTATGATTAAAAGTGTGGGTGCACAGTTTCACTGGGAGGAATGAGAGTTGCAGTCATTTAAAGTAAATCAAGACTAAACAACGAAAATGAGAAAAACGGTCTGTGTAATTACCCTGTTGGTCGTCTCAGGAGCCCAACTGAAGGGGAGATTAGAACTGAAGTCTGTGCTGGGGATTTTTTGGAGAGTTGGATGCTAGTCTTAGCACAGGTTCTCTGGAAAGCCCTAAGTAAGCCTCTGATTTGAATGAGGAGGAAGAAAGGGCTGAAAAAGCATTTCTGAAGCCCTCTTGGACACTAATTGATTGGTCTGCTTTTTTTCCAATTATTTATTTGTTTATTTAAAAAAGAATTATTTTCAAATCATCTTGAATATTACAGATTTTATCTGTGTCTCCTGACCAAGCATTTCAGATAGGATCTAGTAAATGCAGTGAAAGTTTAAAAGTTGAATATCTCTAAGCCATGGAACAAACTCATCACAAAAAAGAACTGACAGCATTCCCAAGGAATAGGAGAAGCTAATAGAGTTATATATGTTTTAAGAGGTAGATACGATCACGTGTGCACAATATAAAACAGAAGGTTTCTAATGATTGAAAAAGGAGGGGGGAAAGCTATTTGGTAGTAGCTTGGTGAACTTTGGCTGAACTTCTCTGTTTGGCAGGCTCTGGTGCGGACAGTCTAGGATGAGGCATTAGGGCTCGCATCTGAGAAGTTGACATCAAGCAGACAGCAAGACATGATATCTTATTTTCCTGAGCCATGCTGACACAAATTGAACTCCCCTTATTATTTTCTTATGCCAGTAAAGTTGCACTTGGAATTTAAGCATTTTGTGTGCAGATGTTGAAGGCTGGGTTGGTTTAATTTAAATAATTTGCAGATTGTTTAGTAGCACTCCAAAGACAGGAGTGTTCTTCATCTGAGTTCAATTTTATGAGCTTTGGTTTCTGATCTTCTGCAAGGTAAAACTGAACTGTTTCAGTTTCAATAAAATCCAAGTGCTCAAAGATCCTGCCGCTTCCTCTGCTGCTGCTGGTTTTGTTAGCTGATAAAAGTGGAAAGGCCTCGATGTTGTCTCTAAATTGCTCAATTTTTTACCTTTCCACAGTTTTCCACTTTAAGAGAACGTATCTTAGAAAGGATCAGATGGGGGCTGGGAGGGGGATGGACTGATACAGTAAGCCATCAAAATTAAAAATCAAACATAATGAGGACCGACTTGTTAAATACTCATTAATGGCTTTCCGGCTTTAGAATCACTTGGCTTCCAATTTTCCTGGACCGTAGCAATTATGCATTTCACCGTTTATGCAGACCCCTTTCTCCATCAGACCTCTCTTTCTCTGATGTTTACTTACCCAGCTTTTCTAAAGATTATATGTGAGCTCCCTGGAGCCCAAGCATAGATGCGTGATTGTATTCCCATTTATAAGAGTCGACTGCCTTCATTTTCTAGCGTAGGTTTGTTTGCCCAGCCAGGCCCCACATACTAAACAATTCGAGGGAATGCTTCTTGGAAGAAAGTAAGATGTCAGTGTACATTACAGCCCTCCTGGGGTATGTGGAGAGCATTCATAAAGGACTAAAGAAATGTACTTTATAATGAAATGTACCTCATATAATTTATGACCCAATACTCAGGGATGAGTTTTTCTCTTTGGGAGTGTATGTCTGCACGTGAGAGAGATGAGCATGTGTGAGTGTATAAAATTCTTAATAATGATCTGGGGAAAAAATGTTCTTTCCCATTTGGGCAATGACCAACAGTGATGTGCATTGGCCTATGTGACTTCCCAAGGAGGATGTGAGGCCACCCCTTGCTGTGGTCAGTGTGCTGGATGTGGTCGTGGCCTTGACTTCAGATGCAGAAGACCTTCCTTTCCTGCACAAGAGGGAAGGGAGGGTGGGACATGCAGAGAAGAGTGGACGGTGAGTGTGTGGAGGGGGCGTGGGGAGAGGTCTATCAGTTTTCTCCATCTGTGGCTGGTTCAGAGCTCCCTTTCCCAGACAAGTGCTCTGCAGGGATGAACTAAACCATAAGAGAGAAAGAGCCACACTTGTAGCTGAAATCTGTGAGTTTTTAGAATCTATTTTTCCCTCATGATTAACAAGAGTGGCCCTAACCAAATCCTGTCTCTTATACACATCTAGATGTGTATAAGAGACAGCTGCTACCATGTCCCACATCATCCTTTATCCAAAAGAGTCTGCAAGGAAAGGAAAACATGTTCTAGTGTGGGAAGAGTCCTCAAAATACTTGCTTACTGGTAAAGCTGAGATGAAAATACAGGCACATGATACAGAGAATATGGGATACACAAGAATAGAGAGACTAAGATGTGACTGATCTGGGCCTGCCAGCAGCAAAACCAAGGAAGCAGTAAAGCTCCTATAGTTGCTGATGCACCCATCTATCCTCTAAACCTGCACTGTTCCGTACAGTGGCCACTGGCCACGGGAGACTAGTGAGCACTTGAAATGTGGCCAAAATGTACTGTAAATGCAAATACACACCAAATTTTGAAGACTGAATTAATGAGAAGAGAAGCAATGTTACAATATCTCATTTAAATATGTTTATATCAACTACATGCTAAAATATTAAAATAATACTTTGGATATAGTGGGTAAAATAAAACACACTATTTAAATGAAATTCATTTGTTTCTTTCTACAGTGCGGCTACTAGAAATTTTTAAATTACATAGTTCACATTACTTTTCTACTGGATAGTGACTTTCTTGGGGGGTTTTTTTGGCATTTTTTTCATTGGAGAAAAATTGCTTTACAATGTTGTGCTGGTTTCTGCCATACAATAACACATATCAGCCACAATTATACATATATCACCTCCTTTGTGAGCCTTCTTTCCTCCCCCACATCCCACCCCTGTAGGTCATCGCAGAATGTCGGGCTGGGCTACCTGCATTATATAGCAGCTTCCCACCAGCTATCAGTTTTACATATGGTAGTGCATACATGTCAACGTTTCTTTCTTCATTCATCCTACTGTTTCCTTCCCTTGTACAGTGTCTTTTTAAACCATTGCTTCTCCTTTAATTCCAGACGTTGTTTCATCAGTTCATAATTGTCATTGGTCATGGGAGTCTTAAGCAGGAATCTCTGGAGGGATCATGTATTTTCAAGACCCAGAAGTGTCTGCTCTCATGGTGAACTGACATATTCACGGAGGCAAGAGTCCTTGTCCAGTAGCCGACTCACTGGACTTCATGTTGACCACCAGTGATGTTGCATGTCTTTTTCTGATCTGCCTGAATTTTCCCCTTCGTGGCAGGAGAAAATTACAGAGGGATTGATATTTTCCACAAGCGCATACTGATAAAAGTAAGTGGCCCAGACTAAGGGCAATAAACTCAAATGTCTGCAAGGGCCAAGCAGGTAACAAGTGAAACAAGCCAAGTGTATTCTTTCAATACAGTCATGCTTCATCTGCATGTTAAACAATAGGACCTATCTTCACTTCCCCCGAAAAACATGCTCTCTTCCTAGTCCGTTGTTTTTAAAACGTGTGATGTTCTTGGCCAATGGTTCATTTTTCTGCTTTTGTTTTAAAAAGAAATTTCACTCAAGTCTTAACTCAATTTGAGGAAAAAAAAAAAAAAAAAAGTGCAAACCCAATGATAGATTACAGCTGACACTGGCCTCAGGCTTGGAGCTCAGTAGGGAGTTGTGGGGACTGTGGAGAAGTGGTAATGGGGTCCCACCCACAGAAGCAGCCCTGACTCGGTGCCAGCCAGTAGGTGCCAAGTGTTCATGTGGGCCTTCTTTNTGAGGAAAAAAAAAAAAAAAACAGTGCAAACCCAATGATAGATTACAGCTGACACTGGCCTCAGGCTTGGAGCTCAGTAGGGAGTTGTGGGGACTGTGGAGAAGTGGTAATGGGGTCCCACCCACAGAAGCAGCCCTGACTCGGTGCCAGCCAGTAGGTGCCAAGTGTTCATGTGGGCCTTCTTTCCGTGGCCAGATCTGATTTTTCAAGAGATGCCAGAAATCTCGATCGTTATATAAAATCACCTAATTTTCAAGTGCTGCCAACTAATGCAAATGTTTTTAAAATACAGTGTAAACCGAGATTCTGTAATCCAAATAAAACAGTTTCTACAGATTAGCTCTGTCTCATAGACCACCAGTTTTCAATCATCGGTCTCGGGCTAGATACTAGATAATGTAGAAAAAAAGAGAGAGAGAAGGAAATAAGTATTTTTGAATGCATACTATATGACTGGAACTTCATCTTCTTTGTCTCATTTAATCATCCCAATAGTCTGTGAAGTATTATTAGCCTTGTTTTACAAATAAAGAAACAGAGATTCATTGGAATTAAATGATTTTTTCAAGATAAGTCAACTAGAAGCTTCCAGACTGGTGGAGGCTGTGTATAATAGTTATTGATCCCTAACCCTACCTTCATACTGGTGCTTTCTGCTCACTCCCAGAGTTGAGAGACCTCATTCAGCCACTAGCTGTCTGAGTCATCCCCTTATCTCTTTGGTCATCATCTGCCTCCTCTGACCTCCTGGGCATTCACTCCCTGGGATGCTGCTGCTGCTAAGTCACTTCAGTCGTGTCCGACTCTGTGTGACCCCATAGACGGCAGCCCACAAGAAAAGCTCAAAAATACCCCAAAACTACAAGCTATTGTCTCCTCTAATGACCTAGGGCTTCCATGAAACAGTTAACAAAAAATAGGAAACCAAGGCAAAAGTGTGTGCAAATGATGGTTAGATGAAGGCAGGAAGACTTCTGGAAGACTTCTATGGGTTCTGAGATGGCTGGGTCTTATGGCTGATTGGTTTGGTTTGGTTTGTTCATTCAGTTGTGTCCAACTCTTGCGACCCTGTGGACTGTAGCCTGCCAGGCTCCTCTGTCCATGGAATTCTCCAGGCAAGAATACTGGAGTGGGTTGCAATTTCCTTCTCCAGAGAATCCTCCTGACCCAGGGAACAAACACTGGTCTCCTGCATTGTAAGTGGATTCTTTACCTCTGAGCCACCAAGGTGGGATGGCTGATTGGAACAGATCACTAAATCCCAGGGCCACAGCCAGGGAGAACCAGGATGCCATCCCCCATGCCTCCCTTGGGGGCCTCAATCAGATAGGAGGCCAGAATGTGAGAGCTGTAAAAGCCTTTTAAAGACACCATGTGGTATAAATACTTGATGTGAATTAAATTGTATACCCCAAAAAAAGGGATGTTGGAATCCTAAGCCACCAGCATCTCAGAATGTAAGGTCCTTACAAAGGTAACAAGTTAAAAGGAGGTCATTAGGATGAGTCCTAATCCTAGGACTCATCCTAATGACCTCCTTTTGCATCTTTATAAAGAAAAGACATTTTGACACTGAGACACATACACAGGGAGAAGATGAAGAGATCAAGGTGATGCTAAAGACTGCCCACAAACCACCAGCAGCTAAGACACAGAACAAATTCTCTATCTCTGACCTCAGAAGAGACCAACCCTACTGACGCCTTAATCTCAGACTTCTGGCGTGCAGAAGTCTGGTGAGGAAATACATTTCTGTTATTCAAAGTCACCAGTTTTACAAGCTGGAAATGGTTGGCTGGCCCTTGGCCGTGGTACCTCGGTTAGCAGATGGTTCTGGGTACCCTGAAGGTCCCCACTGACTACACTGTCAGGAAGTCCCAAAAGGGAGTTGGAGAGTCTTCCCTACCAGGGGAACAAAGGAAGGAAAAGCCGCAATTCTTACTGTCAAAAAAATAACTCCCAACCCAAAAGGAAGACTCGCTCCCTCTGCAGAGAGCATTCGCTGGGATGATGTAGCAGAGTGAGCGGTTTTGTAGGCAATCACACCTTCGTACGAATTCCAGGCCCAGCATAAAAAAGTCTGGCTGAGCTACCTTCATGATAGATGTAGAAGCACACCATCCACATCCCACCTTAGTCCCCAAAGAGGGACTTTGGAGGCCACATTTTCCGGAAGCAGCCCCGCACATCAACTAGTCCAGCTAGGTGTAAAGACATAGCCAGTTCAGCGAGCATGTAACAGTCCTGATGGGTAGACTCTTCCCAGTTTGGCTGGGGCTTTGCTGGACCTACTTCCAGTTCGACTTCTCCTTCTCCGCAGTCCTGTTCCCCACTCCCTTCATTTTATAGGTATTGACGTCTAATAAACATCTGTACCCCAACCCGCAGCATCTGCTTCTGGGGAACCTACCTACACCAACCTCACAGAGCCTTGGTGGATTGTGTATGAAGCCATAATAGTTTTTCTGCACGGATGTTAGGAGAGAAAGTACAATAGCAGTAAGGAGCTTTCACCCCAGGGCTGGCACACAGGGCATGCTTATTAAAGTTGATTCCCTTTCCTTTTGCTTCTAAAAGCTCCTGGTGCTGTGGGGGAGAGACATCTCCATCCTTAGATTGTCCCCAGACCACTGATGCTTCCTGGACAGCAGCAAAAAGGTAGCTAGCCCCCCTTTGGAGTAGCTACTCTGCTGCTATCACCTCCAGCAGAAGATTAAAAGGTGGGTTGTCCAAAAAGACCCGTGTTTAAGACACAGAAATGTAGGAGCCTCTGCCACAAAAACTGCAAAGAAACCTGATTGAAACTCAGTTCACTGAGTTTAGACTGATGGCTGCTGCTGCTGCTGCTAAGTCGCTTCAGTCGTGTCCGATTCTGTGCAACCCCAGAGACGGCAGCCCACCAGGCTCCCACGTCCCTGGGATTCTCCAGGCAAGAACACTGGAGTGGGTTGCCATTTCCTTCTCCAATGTGTGAAAGTGAAAAGTGAAAGTGAAGTCGCTCAGTTGTGTCCAACTCTTCGAGACCTCATGGACTGCAGCCTACCAGGCTCCTCCATCCATGGGATTCTCCAGGCAAGAGTACTGGAGGGGGGTGCCATTGCCTCCTCTACTCATGTTCAAAAATAATTGATTAGACTTGGTTCAACTAAGATACAGTCTCACAGAGGCTTAATGGGAATATCTCTCTGAATTTGACTTTAGACTAATGTTGCTTTTTGTATCGAGACAGTACTTGGAGGATTTGGGAGCAAGCCTGGAGAGTCTGCCTTTCCTGGGAATGACCCCGTGAAAACTAGGTCGGGGTGGGGAGGAGTCAACCAAAAGACAGTGAATCCAGAATAGAAATTCCACTGCACAGTAGTTCTCTGGGTGACATCCAGCCTCGTTTAATAAAAAGGAACCAAAGTTTCCATCTGATAGCTATTAAAGCAGGGGAGTTAAAAGAATTATTGGTCGTATTTAAATTCCACGTGTCCTTGGGACTGCTGCAAGAATGGGAAGTGGAGTGAGTGTCAGCATCCATGCTCTGTAATTGCAGAGATGGAGTCCAGTCCCTAGAGCCTGAGAAGGCTCAGGGCTCCTCTCTCCTGCCCAGGAGCTGTTCTGAGGGAAGTTACTCTCCAGCTGGGATGAGGCCATCAATAATCCAAGGACATTCATTTGGAGAAAATTCATCCAAGCTACAGCTTGAGATGCCTGAGAACTGTCTTTTGAACTGAAACTCAGCTTTAATGGTGATTCCTCTTTTGTCGGGGAGTGGGATGTGAGGGGTGATGGTGGTAGGCCTGAGCAGAGGGCCAGATAGAGACATCTTTAAAGTCCTTGGAAGATGTAGTTAAGCAGTTAACTAACTCCATCCAGAGGCACTAGTGAAGAGGGGCGGACTGCACTGCAGAGTGGAATGGAGCATGGCCAGGTTAGGTGGCAGAAAGCTGAAGAAGGTGAGGAGGGAGTCAACTTAGATAACAAGAGAAGACTCCAGCTAGAAACGCAGCACTGAAAACCCTGCTGGGAAGAGGCTAGTCTCAGCCATTGGATTCGGTTTCATTAGGCAAAAGACGCACAGCAGCTTTGGGGGTGTGGAGGAGAGGTTTACTAGACAGAGCCTTCCTTACTTCTGGAGAAAAAGCCTAGAGGAACTCAGCCAGAAGACCCCTGTCAACAGAAAGAGAATCATCTGAAACCGCAGGGATTGAAACAAGGCCCCTCAAACGCATCCAGGATCCTTTAGGGAGACTGGTCTGTAAGGGGAGATGGAAAACACGGGAGAGTGAAGTTCAGAGGCAAGTGATGGGGAAGAGAAAGTCAGAGTTCTATAAATAACCAAGGAAACCACAAAATAAGTTTTTAAACAGAGGTATGTGGTGGTTTCCCTGCATTCCTCAAGAAACACAAACTTTTCGACCGCCCCAGCAGTTGCTGGAGTGCTTGGCAGTACGTGAAGCAGGGAAAGTCAGTCACTTCAGTCATGTCCGACTCTTTGAGACCCCATGGACTGCAGCCCACCAGGCTCCTCTGTCCATAGGATTCTCCACGCAAGAATACTGCAGTGGCTTGCCATGCCCCCAGGGGGATCTTCCCAACCCAGGGATCAAACCTGTGCCTCCTATATTGCAGGATTCTTTATCACTGAGCCACCAGGGGAGAGTCAGAGGGAAGATTGTTTCCCAGGACACTTCCATGAGTGTGACACCATGCAAAACCATCTGCATGTGCTAAGTCACTGACCTACAGTCACCCAAGAGAGGGCATCGTGACCACCAAGTTGCCACTGGGGAAACTGGTATTTAACAAGTTGCCGTGACTTGTCCAACTTCCCATAGCTGAATCGATGCAGAGTGGAACTTGAACCCAGACCTCCTCCTTGTTATACAAGGAAAAAGCGTTCCTAACCCAGTGTTCCGGGGAAGGCAATGGCACCCCACCCCAGTACTCTTGCCTGGAAAATCCAATGGACGGAGTAGCCTGGTGGGCTGCAGTCCATGGGGTCGCTAACAGTCGGACAGACAGTGACTTCACTTTCACTTTTCTCTTTCATGCATTGGAGAAGAAAATGGCAACCCACTCCAGTATTCTTGCCTGGAGAATCCCAGGGATGGGGGAGCCAGGTGGGCTGCCGTCTATGGGGTCACACAGAGTCGGACATGACTGAAGTGACTTAGCAGCAGCAGCAGCAACCCAGTGTTCAGTATGCTGTTGGCTTTCAGTACAGGGAGGAGACAACTTGTATGGGAAGGAGGTTCAGAGATCAGAATGGAGCCCCTACAACTAAATAGCCACTCCCATAAAGGAGGATGGGGGGAAAGTTCCAGCCCTAGAACATGAAGATGTGCAAAGAAGTCTACTCTCCCCACTGGGACAGGAGATAGAAAGGGGAATTTGCTGAGACATTTGGCTCATGAAACCAGAGTTCTAAAGGAAATTCCAACTGTCAGGCCCTTGAATGAGAGGCAGACAGGATCTGAGCATCTCTGTTTCGTTTCCCATTGTTTGTCCAAGACTGCCCAGTGACCTATGTCCCAAGAAGGGTGGATTTTCTCTGCAAGTCAGGAGAGGAAAGGAGGGTATAAATTTTCTAGTCAGGGGAAGCAATTAGGCAAAGAACAGCTTGGGTACAAGTTCTGATCAGAGATAACTACATTGAGAGACAGGCCAAACCAAGATGCTCCCTGGCTGGGGTGGAGGGAGACAGGGCATTGGGGAGGCAGAGCTGGGGCAACCTGAGCGCTCCCCTCCCCAACTCGGAAGGCAATCACTCATTGTCAGGGCGTTTCCAGGGGCCAGAAACTCAGACCTATGGGTTGTGCCAGCCCATAATTACCCACTCCCTTTCCTGCACTTTTAAACTCCTGTGGTAGGTGTTCATCAGCAGCTCATTTCCAGTGAAAGAACCTGACTTTTCAGAATTAATATGTGCTTGTTAGCTGTGCCCTAAGTCAATGTATCATGTTAATTACACTTGGCAATAAGAAATCTTGCGTTTGGGAAAGCAAGTTGATGCAGGAAGCTTGTTATGACTGATGAGTGTCGGAAATGTTTCAGAGAGGCAGCTGTAGGGCAATTGTGGGGCATCCTCTGGGCCAGGAGCCAAGCAAGGTGGTAGAGAGACTCCCACTACGTTCACCTGTATGGAGAGGGCCTGATGTACATTCATGGCCCTGAGGATCCAATCTGTAAAATGGAGCACATCCTCAACTGGCAGGGATATCGTAGGTTACATGGGAAACATAAAGGGCTGGGTGCATAGTATGCACTGAATACTGGTAAGCACACCTTTGGGTATCTTCAGTTTGTCCCAGAGCCACACTCTCCCAGCCCTGACACTGCTCCAGGTTTCTGACCTGCAGCTTGCTTCCCAACTGCACAGGGCTCTCTGTTGGGTGGACCAAAGCAAGCACCGGTCAGGAGGCTGTGAGCATCAGGAGGCTGTGTGTGTGTTTGTGTGTGTGTGTGCGTGAGTGCATGCAAGCACTCAGTTGTGTCTGACTGGTTGCGAGCCCATGGACTGTAGCCCGCCAGGATCCTGTGTCCATGGGATTCTCCAGGCAAGAATACTGGAATGGGTTGCCATTTACTTCTGCAGGGGATCTTCCCGACTCAGGGATCTCCTGTGTCTTCTGCATTGCAGGCAGATTCTTTACCCGTGTACCCCCTGGGAAGCCCATAAGGGAAGGGAGGGAAGTGCATAAAGCTGAGGTACTCCTTTTCTTGAGGGTTCCACCCTCTGGGAACGCTGCAGGTTAACTGCAACCACAGAGGACTCCCAGCTCCTACTGAGCCATCATTCCACACAATTCTCTGTCACGTTCTGATGATGGCTTCCTCACCTTAAGGCTACCCTACCCTCTACCCACCTCTGTGAAATAATCTCTTAATTAAACTCTCCCTAAGTGGGCCCAAACTGAGAGTTCCTGCCTGGACCCTAACACCCAAAGTTTTCCTCTGCCCAGCAGGCGGGTGGGAGAAAGCCAGGCACACAGAGCTGACATCTCCATCATGTCACAGTCAAGAGGTCAGCCAAGGCCATGTACCACTCACCCCCACCTGGGGCAGCTCCCAGGGGAGAAGGTAACACTAGGGACACAGCTCCTATGTCCCGTATCTGAGCACTCGGCCTTCTGGAGACGGCCCAAGCAACCACACCTCCAAACCACCCTGCTCTGCAGCCCTGAGAACTGGAGCCAAGGGGAACATTTTTTCTATGCATTCAGGCTATATGGGCAGAAGAATGGAAGATGAGGGGGAACAACAGAACAGAAGGCAAGAGTGAGAAGAGCTGCAACACTAGCTAGAAATAAGCCAAAACCTGAGATCAGACATTGAAAAAGTGGTTGGAGAGCAGGTAGTACAGACAGCCATTGGTTTAGACGGTTTTTTT
>SJYX01023869.1:86569-112100 GCA_006410675.1 Oreotragus oreotragus | reverse complement strand
CTGTTTCCCCATCTATTTGCCATGAAGTGATGGGACCTGATGCCATGATCTTAGTTTTCTGAATGTTGAGCTTTAAGCCAACTTTTTCACTCTCCTCTTCTACTTTCATTAAGAAACTCTTCAGTTCCTCTTCACTTTTCTGTCATAAGGGTGGTGTCATCTGCATATCTAAGGTTATTGATATTTCTCCCGACAATCTTGATTCCAGCTTATGCTTCTTCCAGCCCAGCGTTTCTCATGATGTACTCTGCATATAAGTTAAATAAGCAGGGTGACAATATACAGCCTTGACGTACTCCTTTTCCTATTTGGAACCAGTCTTGTTCCATGTACAGTTCTAACTGTTACTTCCTGAAAGTGACTTTAAACGTGTGTTTATTAAATATGTGTTTAGAGGGAGAGGCATGCCTAGAAGGCAGGGATCCCTCTCTCACTCTGACACCAGCTCTTCCTCCCTGTGTTTCACTAGAGCTAAAGGATTTTAGAAATCACTGATTCAAAGACCATTAAGATCTTGGATTAGTAAGTTTAATGAGTCTACAGGAGAGGTAAGCGACAGGTCTCAGAACTGTGGGCTTTACCAGGTGGCAGTTTTAAAGCATGGCCACCAATTCTTTGACACCCTTCCCCTTGAGCCCTGTGGGCCTGTGACTGGCCTGATCTCTGGGGAATGGTGGGAGTGACACTATGATTTTCAAAGCTGAGTCAGAAAGGGCCTTATGCCATCTTCTTTGTCCACTAGACTGCTCCTTACTAAAGATGGGAGCCCTTGGGTAAGGCATCTGATGACCAGAGGCCACTGTGTTGGAAGAGCTTCAAGGAGGTCTCCAGATCAGCAGGCCCAGTGGGGCCTGTCCCTCAGCCATTCTGGCCAGGTGCTGGGCCTGGGAGTGAAGAAGTCTTCTCAGATGTGCCTCCTCTAGCCCCAGCCATCCCAGCACTTCTGTGCCCCTTCTGACTTCCTGACCCACAGCATCTGTACACAATGCACAAAATGATGATCATTTTCTTCTACTAAAATGTAGCGTGTTGGTTACACAGAAATAGATTGCGTAAAAACTTGAAAAAGAAGCGTTGATAAAGGAAGATATGGAGGTACTTAAAATGCTCTGAGGGTTGGGTTTTTTTTTTTTTTTTTTTTTTTTTTTTCTGTTCAGGCTCCTTGTATGTCCTCACGCACACTGTTCGGGATCTGCCTTCAGCCACCTCTCCAACCCCAGTCCACCCCGCACCACATTAACCTTTGCCTCCTGCAGTGTCCTTAAGACTTGCCAGTGTGGTCCTTGTCTGTCTCCTTTCCTTCAACCCAGAATGTCCTCCCTACCACCTGCATTCAGGCTTCCCTGGTGGCTCAGTGGTAAAGAATCTACCTGCCAATGCAGGAGACACGGGTTTGATCCTTGGATCGGAAGATCCCCTGGAGAAGGAAATGGCAACGCACTCCAATATTCTGGCTTAGGAAATCCCACGGACAAAGGAGCCTGGTGGGCTAGTCCATGGGGTCGCAAAAGAGTCAGATATGACTTAGTGACTAAACGGCAGCAACACCCTGCACTCACCTGACAGATGACTGCTTATTCTCTGCAATTAAACTCCCAAGGCACCTCTACCAGGCAGCCTTCTTGAAACTCCCTGCCTCTCTGCTGCTGCTGCTGAAGCCTGTGCTTGTCCCTGTTAGAATACTTTCCATCCTCCTTCTCTACGAGCCTGTGACCACCACAGCATCTTTGTCCATCTCCCCTTGAGCATCTGGTACATAGTCATTCTTGCTTCATATTTTCTCAGTAAATGAATGTGGAATATCAAACTCCATCCTCCCAGCTATGCAACCTTTAGGTGAAATTCTTAAACCTCCTTGATCTCAGCTGTACTAGCAAAGATAACATAGACCAGGTAAAGCATAAATGGTAGAACTTATTGTTTACCAGCAATTGTGTATGTCCATGATTCTGTAGCTTAGAAGATAGAAAGCAAGGGATGAGGAGCCCCTGGTCTTAAGGGGGTCTTGAATATTGCACGCATTCCTAAATCTCAGGTAGGTAGGAGGGAAAAGGGAGGCAAACAAAGAGAGAGCAGAGGGCACCCCTCCCAGAAGGCCAGTGGCATCACCCACATGGAGCTAACAACAGGAAGCCAGTTCTCCTGACCTGCCAAGAGGCAAGGACCTGGCCCCACCCTTCCATTAGAGGATATGATCAGGCTGTTGGCTGTCTGGCATCTCCAGACATGGGTGTCATTTCACACTATCAATTTTAGGGACTTAATTAATTTCCCATTAATTGCCTAAGAAAATCCTTCCTTCCAAATTCACTCAGCTTTTAGGCCTCATGAAGGATGAAGTGGCCTGTTGTTCCTAGTAGTAAAGGTGCTAGGAGCAAAGATGCTGCTCTTTGGGGCAAGAGATGAAGCCCCCACACTGAGCACCAACCTCCAGGTATGTCGCACCAGGAGACCACAGAGGAGGCTCAGTATTGAACTGAATGCATCCTAAGATACCTTCTCCTATAAGCTAGTTACACTTAGGCAAGCCTCTATTCTATTCTAGCCTGCAACGGGTTATATTCTGAACCTGCCCCCTGCCTGTCTGTCTATCTCCCTCCCTGAGTGGATTGAGTTCCAAAAGGACAAAATGATTTTGTCTATCTTTTGACTCAGTGTGTGTACATTAAATTAATAAGTAATTATTCAACTATCTAGCAAGAACATCACTCTGACCACAATTAGGTCTTTGAAATACAAACTAGCTTGTAGGTATCTTGATTATTCAATAATCACAGTTTTGAACCACAGAATATGAAAGTGAAGGGATACTAACAGCCTAGTCCCTTCCCTTTTCAATGAGAATCAGAGACCCAGAGAGAGGTAATCTTTTTAAAAAGAAGGAAGAAAGGAAGGGAGAGAGGGGGGTACTAACCCTCCAGCATATGCCATGAATCCATTGCTTGATATATATCATGTGATCTTCACAAATACCCTGAAAACCCCCATTTTGCAGGTGAGCAAACTGAATTAAGAAGCCCTGAAATAATGTTTCAGAGTCATCCAGGGAATAGTAAGTAACAGACCTAGGACTTAGACCCTCGAATATCTTCTTTTGGATTTGTTTGAGGCATTGATCACAGTCTTCCCAAAGAAGACAACATATGAGCAAGTTCTCCAGGCCCAGGGAGACAGAGGCAGCACAGAATTAGAAAAGTCAGATGAAATGGGATTGGGGTTGAAATTCAGCTCAGCCAGAGAAGTCCCAGGGAACAAGGTCGGGCTAGGAGCCTGAGTGAACCACCAGGGCTATTGGTCTACTACCACACAGGGGTCTCTGAGCTCACAGGGGTAACCAAGGCCAGAGGGGTTCAGAGGCCCACAGACCATTCTATTCTAGGATGAGGCAGGGGTCCAGGGAAAGGCTTATACCACCACTTTCCTGTTGAGAGTCTATCCTTTATCTTCTTTAACCCAAGAAGTCTACTATTTCCTTCCATAGAATATTTCTGCAGTATGACCTGAACTTAACTGGATATCTAGAATTTCAAAACTGTTTGACCTTGGGGAAGTTCTTAACCTCTCGGTGCTTCTCTGCCTACATCTGGGAAAAGGAGCTCATAATG
Source organism: Oreotragus oreotragus (assembly GCA_006410675.1). Classification (NCBI taxonomy): domain Eukaryota; kingdom Metazoa; phylum Chordata; class Mammalia; order Artiodactyla; family Bovidae; genus Oreotragus; species Oreotragus oreotragus. The sequence goes on along the minus strand of SJYX01023869.1, from coordinate 108,495 downwards.
GGATCTAGTTCACAGAGTTCTTGCAAGAATTAATCGAGTTAATAATGCTTACCACATAATAGGTATAGTATATGTGTGCTGCCACTATTATATTTTGTTTCTAATTCTCCTTTCATTCATATGGATTTTTAAAATTATTAATTGCTGCATTAGTAATGGTAATCTTCTCAAAATATGTGGTCTTGACCTATTTTTTAAATAATTGCTACTTTAAATTGAACAGTCCTCCTCAAAGCTTGACAAGTAGCATATTTTATTGATGTTCTAAATTATGTGTGTCTTTTTTCTCAGTCATGTCTAACATTATTTTATTCCAAAGGTGAAAAACACTCCATCTGACAGACCACTAACTACATAATTGCTTTAAAGGAAATCTTAGCAGGTGCTTTTTGGTTTTTGTTTTTTTTCTGCCAAACCAACTGTGGCAACATGTGTTTTCTGATGTACAAGAGGGGAAAAAAAGAGGCTCTAATAGCTGCAACATCATTTCAGGTCTATATGAAAGTTGAAACATGGAGACTGAATATGAATTCTTGGTTGAAGCAAAGGAGACCCAAGATCCTATTTTTAGTATAGCAAAGTTCAGGCTAGCAGCTCTGAAATAATTCTCTCTGCTACCTTGCAAATTACTGTAAGCCAGACGATGGTGTAACAAAGGACAAGCGTTACTTTCATATTAGCATATATGTCATGTTTAATCAATCAGAGAAGAACTGTAATTACTTTGCTCTCTTTTCAGCAAACTTTAAAGAAAGGGAGTCATGAACTTATAAAGTAAATGTCATCCTGTTTGGATAGTTATAGTTTTATAGGTAATTTGTTGCAGATTTTATTCAGATAACATGTAATGATTTCCTTCCGTGCTCATATTCAATTCTACAGGACATTTCAAACACAAACAAGGACTACAGATGTGAAAATGATCGTTGTTACAGTCTAATTATTGTAATTTGCTGCAGGCAATGTGTTTCTGTTTATTAGCCAATGACTTATGCTACCTCTTTGACAAACTGTCACCTAGATGGAAGAGAGCAGAGATTAAGGGACAAATGTCCTTGAACCTCCATTGTCAATCAGAGGAAAACACAGTGAGGTTTGGAGGGTTGCTGCTGCTGCTGCTAAGTCGCTTCAGTCATGTCCGACTCTGTGCGACCCCATAGATGGCAGCCCACCAGGCTCCCCCATCCCTGGGATTCTCCAGGCAAGAACACTGGAGTGGGTTGCCATTTCCTTCTCCAATGCATGAAAGTGAAAAGTGAAAGTGAAGTCACTCAGTCGTGTCTGACTCTTAGCGACCCCATGGAGGGCAGTGGGTGGGAAATACGAGTCTTGGAGTCNGGAGTGGGTTGCCATTTCCTTCTCCAATGCGTGAAAGTGAAAAGTGAAAGTGAAGTCACTCAGTTGTGCCTGAATCTTAGCGACCCCATGGACTGCAGCCTACCAGGCTCCTCCATCCATGGGATTTTCCAGGCAAGAGTACTGGAGTGGGGTGCTGTTGCCTTCTCCGTATATGTAATCTAGTTTTCATTAATCCTCCCCCAGCCACAACACAGGTGACCTGAAGTCTAGAGAAGATAAGTAATTTGATCTTGGTCAGTCAGTTAACAGCAGAAAGGAAGCTAGAGTTCAGTTAGAGAGTGTGTTAGCAGAAGGGGATTGGGTACATGTAGTGTGTAAAGGGGTTCTGGCTTGAACACTGGGGAGCTGAAATTGAGTGATAGCTCTGCAACCAATTCACTGTGTGACATCTGGGTATTACTTTCCCTTGTAAAATCAAAGAGTTGGTTTCTTGCTGCACTACCTAAAGCCGTAGCCACTAACCACATGTGGCAACTAAGTACACGAAATATGTCTAGTTTTAATTGAGATGTGCTGTAAGTATAAAATACACATTGGATTTCAAAAACAGTAAAAATTAAATAATATCAATTATCTCATTAATATTTTCATATTGATTACATGTTTAAAGGATAACATTTTAAATATACTGGGTTAAACAAGAAATATTATGGGACATTCATTTTACCATTTTCTTCTTACTTTTTTCAACATAGGTGTTCAGTTCAGTTCAGTCGCTCAGTCATGTCCGACTCTTTGCAACCCCATGAACTGCAGCGCGCCAGGCCTCCCTGTCTATCACCAACTCCCGGAGTTTACACAAACCCATGTCCATTGAGTTGGTGATGCCATTCAACCATCCCATCCTCTGTCATCCCCTTCTCCTGCCTTCAATCTTTCCCAGTATCAGGGTCTTTTCAAATGAGTCAGCTCTTCACATCAGGTGGCCANGCTGAAGCTGGAGAGATGTCTCTGGAGCATCCTCTCCACATCCCCTCCTATCTCCCCACAGGGAAGCAGCAGCCTGGTGGATACCACCCAGGCTGGACTCAGAGGCAAAATGAGCTACTCAGGAGCTGGGTAGGAAAACTGGGGATAAAGAGAGAAGATAGCTGCCTTGGAGACTTGGCTCACCAGTCCTTGTGCATTGCCCTAGATGCTCAGCCGACACTGCCTCCACTCCACAGATCTCTCTATGGTTAAGGAACCTGGGATGTCTCCAGCAAGGACTCCAGCCCAAATCATCAAATATACCTATGACTTCACAATGCAGGAAATGGGCCAGGCCAAATGGCTTCTCTAAAACTTCGTAAGGCGTGACTTGCACTGAAAGATGAGAACTCATTCCCCAGGTGATGACATGGTTTGGGTGTGTCCTTTTCTGAACTGATTCACTCTTTGATGAATTATTCTTGGCGGGATGATTCTTCCATATTGAAATCATCATTCAACCAGAGTCTCCAAACCACATGAGCCTTCCTTGCTGGCAGTAGAATCCATCCCCAGACACCTGGCTTGGTTTGAAAGAGCACTGGATTGGAATGCAGAGGCCTGGCTTAGACTCTAAGCCTTGATGGTAGACCTGGCCAAGATATTGCTTGGCCTCAGCACCTTTCTTAGTACTAATTCATGTACATAATTAAAAGGACTAATTCATGTCCTACCTATCTCACCAGGGTTCATCAAAGCAAGACTTGTGCATGAAAGATTCTGAAAACGTATTGTGTCATATGAGTGTAAGGAACTCAAACTAGTAATTGTTCCTTCCTTGGAAGTATCTGTTGCTCACCAACCATATACCTTTTGGCTTGGGACTCTTGCTGCATTTCATGTCTACAACCTACCTCCTATCAAGGTATCATTTTCTTTGCATGATAGAACATCTTTAAAAAAAAACTTCTTTACCTGCCACAAAATACAGTAAGTATCTGATTTTTTTAAAAAGTTATCCAGTACCAGTCACATAATAGACACTTGATTAAATTTTCAGTGAATCAAATTGAATTGACTTATGCATATCAAAAAGCCTACAGAGACCAGGCCTGACTACACATAAATTAGTGAAACTGGCCAGGTGTAAGCAGAGGGTCGGATGAGAATTGAGGGCCACACACCCCATCTAGGGGCAGGCACTACTTAGCATCAGCCAACTGGAAACAAGCAGAAGTACGGCCCAAGTTTGCCAGGTAAGCTGATTTTCATAAAAGCAACATCCAAATTTTATGAAATTAGTTGACATGTGATTCAATTTTTCCAAACAGTATGGGAAGCTGCACATATAGGACAAGCAAAAATGTCCAAGGGCCATAGTTGGCTGATGGGCCACCAGTTTACAATCTGTGACCTACCAGTTGAAAGTTAATCATCCCTCGTTGTAACAAACAAAAACACAGATGAAGATTTCCCATCACACTTCACTCTAGTTCTCCCAACAGCGTATCAGAACAACCAGACTTAACCTACCCTCTGTTCATCCTGCAGAACCTAAACCCTCCCAACTACCTGCAATAAAGGCCAGTGTGTCCCTGCCGTGTGTGACAGGCATGCAGCACATGCCGCGTGTGGCTCGGTCACTGCCAGAGACAGGATGCTTGTGTTCCCCCCATCCCCAATTTGTATGTTAAATTCTCATGCCAAATGTGATGGCATTTGGAGAAGGGACCTTTGGAAGGTAATTAGGTCATGAGGATGGAGTCCTCATTAATAAGATTAGTGCCCTTATTTAAAAAAAAAAAAAAGACCCAGAGAGCTCCCTGTTCCTTCCACAATGTAAAGAAACAGTGAAAAGGTAGTTATCTATGAACCAGAAAATAGGTCTTCACCAGACACCAAATCTGCTGATGACTTTATCTTGATTTCCCAGCCCCCAGAACTATAAAAAGTAAGTTTCCGTTGCTTGTAAGCCACAGCCTATGACATTCTCTTACAACAGCCCTAACAGACTAAGACAGTAACTTAGCATAGAACCCAACAGTATCCAAGCTGGCCAATACTCCATTCGATAAGATGAGCCCCCTGACTGCAAGTATAGACAATACTCCATTCAATAAGATGAGCCCCCTGACTGCAAGTGTAGATAATACTCCATTCAATAAGATGAGCCCCCCGACTGCAAGTATAGACAATGACAACATGAAGTCACTTTACATTTCCAGCCACTTGCTCCCTATTTCTGTAATTACCTGCTGGCACCTGGCCCCAGGCTATAGGCCACAGTGAACACACCTGGCCCACACATTCCTTTGGAGCTTCCCCTCCTCTCTCTTTTCATTTCTTCTGCAAAGGAAGAGCCCAGGAACAGGGCAGAAAATGCTGCGATGACCTAGAGTCCCTCTTACAGCTGCTACTCAATTTCCCCTCCTCCTCAGTATCTCTCCTCCCAGTCACGGAACCAATCCATGTCTGCCCCACTCCCTGTGCACAAACACTCCCATCCAGGACAAACACTCCCATCCAGGATTCTCAAGTTCAAATTCCCTGTGACCCAGGAATGGCTTCAGTTCCAGCGTCACCCTGCACTCTGTCCAGTGGCTGCTAGTCTGCTTCCCCCCACAGGGCTTGCCTGCCTTCAAGCTCAGTCCCCTTTTTCAGTGAGAGGTGCAGAATCAGAGACCAGGGTGACACCTGACTTCAGTGCTAGTTCTCTCAGTGCCCAGCCAATGACCTGGGATCAGGATGTCAAAGCTGCACCATAGTGATATAAACGCTTCCCTGGGTAGCCTTCCTCTGCAGTTATTGAGATCAGGTAAGTGACAGCAGTCTGTAAAGCAGAATGTGCCATCCCTGACAAGGGGATTCTTAAACTGAATAATTCAACATGGTCCGGACTCCCAGCGCCAATGCCCTTGCTGTGAAGCCTTCTCTCATGCACCTACCTCTGAACTGTTACCGCTCTTTGGACCTGGATCACTTTTCACTCATCATACTGTTGTTGTGGTCTTTGTCTCCTATGCTCATGACTCCCTTAAGGAGAATGTCATTTTCTTGCTTACGACTCTATCAAGCTCTTCAAAGAAAACTCCACTGGTTCTCCCTCCTCTCCATAGGAGAAAGGGCAACTCCAGCAGATTGCTTGCTTATTCTCCAGTCCCATCTTACCCTGCGATCCTGCCCCAACCCACACTATTGTCTACTGGAACTAATTCAGTTCCCCATACTGGCCACACTGTCCCATGACCAATACTAGTAAGCATCATAGCAAACCTCAGGTCCAACGCAGTACTCTACTGATGTGTTTAATGCTTGTGCATTTGTGCTAATTCACTTCAGTTGTGTCTGACTATTTGTGACCCTTTGAACTTTAGCCCATCACACTCCTCTATCCATGGGGTTCTCTAGGCAAGAATACTGGAGTGGGTTTCTATTCCCTTATCCAGGGGATCTTCCTGACCCAGGAATCGAACCTGTGTCTCTCTTGTCTCCTGCATTGACAGGCATTTTTGTTTGTTTGTTTGTTTGTTTGCCACTAGTGCCCATAACCCTAAAAGCTGGGTATCAATTATAATGTCCATTTGCAAGAAGGAAAAAATGAGGCACAAAGGGGTCACTTTCCCAGTCACATGTAGAAATGTCCTGGAGCCAGGATTCAGTTCAAGCAATAGTGCCTCAAGAGTCCAGCTCATGCTTTTTTCTCCTGCCTGAGACACTCCTTGCTTACTGTTACCTTTGTCTTCAATACTCAACTCAAACAGCATCTCTTTTAGGGAGGTGTCTCCTCCCAGTTCCCTCACCTCCCTCTTATCTAATCCATCCTCATCTTTTCCCTCATCCTGATACCCATCATGCCCTCCACTGTTGCTCTCCCACACTGCACTTTAGACTCATCTGTTTCTGCATCTAGAGTTGAGGACTAAAACCTTGTTATTCTCCTGCCTGAGACACTCCTTGCTTACTGTTACCTTTGTCTTCAATACTCAACTCAAACAGCATCTCTTTTAGGGAGGTGTCTCCTCCCAGTTCCCTCACCTCCCTCTTATCTAATCCATCCTCATCTTTTCCCTCATCCTGATACCCATCATGCCCTCCACTGTTGCTCTCCCACACTGCACTTTAGACTCATCTGTTTCTGCATCTAGAGTTGAGGACTAAAACCTTGTTCATCATGGAGACTCCAGCATCTGGGTTGGTTTAGTAAGACCAACATCAATAGGTGATATAGCCTGAATGGATGGATGAATGGGTAATGGCAAGGTCGCATTCACATCCTGTCATCAGAGCATAACATAGAGAAAGCTTTTCCCATAGCAGAGAATTGATACAGGACTAGCGATATGTGAATTATCTTCCCTCCAAAGTCTAGGACAATGGGGTTGGTGGGAGCTGTTGGATGACTCCCACATAGAATGTCCTTGTGTTGTCTGAGTCTATCCTACCTCTAAAATCCTTCTTAGACCTTCCAATGGGGTTTCCTACAAAACTTTTCCTTGTGTCTCCCCTCCTTCAGCCTTGACCCTCATCTTTACACATACAGCCTATCCCACAGTCCTCCTCACACCCAGAATTCTAACACCAGAGAGAGGCATGAATAAAGCCACCCACAGCAGATGCTACCGAGTCCTGATACAGGGCAGGGGGCCCAAGCTGGTTTGCTGAGAAAGGTGGCAGCCACTTCTACACTTGGATAAAGGGAAGAAGCAATGTGACAGAGAACACTCCTGCCCTTTTTGAATAGGACAACTCTGCACAGTGCTCCAGCTCACCCTTCCCACGCAGCCTGTCCACAGATGCCTGCTCTTTCCACCTTCCCAGATGATTCACTGGTGGCCCCTCCATCAAGGCAATGAGCACTTCTGGTTTGTATGCCAACTCCAGGTTCAAAATGATAAACCCACTTATGTGAAAAACCTCATTTATGGTGAGATTTATAGACTGTTTCTCCCCAGGACTAGGGGAAAGAAATTAACTTAAAGATCAGCCATACACATTGAGGCTAACATAAATAAACAAGAGCCTCCTCTTGGAGACAAGTACTAGAGTTCAAGAACCTTGGGTGATTCCTTGGGTGACACCTTTTTTAGGACCCACTCTTTCAGTGGATGGGTGAGTAGAGGGGTCCCCAGGTCTACGAACTGATGCCAGGCTGGAGTACCTGAGAGTCTTTCTCTAAAAACCCACTGAAGAGGGTTTCCCAGGGTCTTCCCACCCCAATATACAGCCAGCTTCTCCCTACCACTGAGATGGCATCCTACCTACCATATGTGTAGGAGGAGTCCTTGAATGAAAGCTTGAGTTGCCAGTGGGTACAGAAGGATTGCTATCTGATTCATGTTTTTCACTAACCGAACGGTAGGGTTAATAGGATGAGGGCTTCATTATCCAAGAGTAGTGGGGAAAGGAAAAACCAAAATCCTTTCCCAGGGTCACTTAGGTACCAGTGGGCACTCAGGTAGAGGTTCCATGACCAAGGGAAAAAGTCAGCCAGCCTCCAACGGATCATGCACCCCCACCAGCCTCTTGAGGTGTTGCTCAGAGAGTGCTGACAGCCCCCTACTACCCCACACCTCCTCTAGAAACTGTCTCAGAGCCCACCTGCTCAGTCCGGCAAGCAGTAACCCAGATGTGTTCCCGCAGCAGCTACAGGGAGGTAGAGCTCAGCCTGAGAGAGTCCTTTCCCCACCCCTGCAGGGTTGGCATCTAGAGGGGAAATGGCCAAGGTGCTTAGTGCCCAGAAGAGAAGACCTGGGTTCAAATTCTGCCTTTGCTTCTTCCTAGCCACATGACCCTGGGTGAGTTACCCTCTGAGTCTCCACACCCTTGGCTGAAGAATGGGGGAATACCAATGTTCCCCACACTGCTGAGGTGGAAAGAGCAAAGTGAAATAAAGTACTTGGCACACAGGAACTGCCTAGCAAAAGCTGGCTGCTGTACAACCATGATTAAACTAAGACGCTTCTGCGTTGCTCACCATTCATTCATCCATGAGAGTTCTCAGATGCCTATGATGTGTCAGGCCTTATGCTTCGTGCTGAAATTGAAGAGATGAATAGTAAAGACAGATCCCCGCTCTCAAGATCCTCGTGACAGGTCAGGTGCCAAGAAGGGGACACAGGGAAAGCTGTGATGCTTCTAGACCCTCACTTTCTCCTCTTTGAGGTGGGTGCTTGTGTCTTCCTGAAAAGCCATCAGACAGATGAAGGGGGCATGGAAGGGCCTGGCACACAGGAGCTCAGACAGTGGTCGCTTCCTGCCTTTTCTCTCCTCTCCACTGTTTCCTTTTCTCTCCTTTGGGCCCTTGCACTTTCACCTCCTGTTACTCCTCCCTTCCTTTCCTCTCCCCAACCTTTTCTGACTTTCTCTGCCCTCCCGATTTCTTTCCCATTTCTTCTCCACTTCCTGTTCAGACTTCCTCCCGTGTACCCCTGCTCTGTGCTACAGGGAACGCTTCTGAGGTCCTGGTTCCCTGGGAGGTGGTCCTCCTCAGAGGCAGCTGGGCACTGGATGGTGGGAGTGTGTCTGGGAAGCTGGAGGGTGGGGACAAGACGCTCACCCTGCGGTTTCCTGCTCCAGCCCCTCCCCTATGGGTAGAGGCTGCTCCCTGTCCAGAAGACCCTGCTGATCACGGCCTCTGTGGACCAGCTGCTCGATCCCTTCTCTGAGGGACTACCTTAGATGCGATGGAAGCCCTTTGTTGTGTCTGGTGGTACCTCCACCGTCCCACCTGGGAATTCACTCTCCTGTGGGGTAACTTGCCTTCCCCTTACTGCAGACACTGGTACCCCAGGAGCTGCCCTGTGCCTGCATGACCCCACCCACCCTGGTGGCTAAGATTAGTCCCCAGGGAATTTTCCAAGAAGGAACTGAGAAAGTCAGTCCCTCTCCAGAGGCAAACTTTCTGTGACCAGAGGCCCCAAAACCGAGTGCCAGTGTCTCCCACCACGTGGAGGAAGCAGTGAACATTAACGAAGTAGACACATAGAGAGAAGCAAAAATGACAGAGAAAAGGGGAGAAGGAGAGACACACAAGGAGTGAATATTGGAGGTAGCTGAACGGATGCCAAGTGTTCCTGGGGCCGTTTATTTGACTGTTCAACTGTTCGTTTGAGTTTGTGCCTTACTTCCTCCTGCTCAATGTCTCCCCTTTCTCTAAGCTAGTTTGATACGTGGTCTTGCCACTCACAGCCTTAGGAGACCTAATTGGCTTCCAGGATGTTAGAGACGTGTGTGTATGAAGAAGAGAAGGCCTCTGCCCTGCGGGAGCTCGTAGTTCAGGGAGGAAGATGAGCAGAGCCCAGGTAACTGCAATGCACAACTCAGGTAACGGCAAATGGCTAGAGCGGGGACAGCCTTCCCAGTGTACAGGGCGGGCGCAGAGGCTTCTCCAAGAAAGGTTGTCTGTCCTGAAGGACAGGAGGAGGCCAGGTGAAGAGGCCACAAGACAAAGAGTGACACCAACAGAACGGTCATTCATCACTCCCAGCGACTTTAGCTGGCATCTGTAAATGGATCATACACATTACAGAATTGTAAGATGCTAGTGCATCATGATATGTTTGGCTGTACCTGCCTAAGAATAGCTTAAATAATAAAGGCACTTAAAAGTCTCTGTGACAAGAAATATTGAGACTGTGGTGCTAAGGTTGGATCAGCAGCTCAATAATGTTAAGGACCTAGCTCTCTGTTACACAACCTCAGTGTCTCGGCTTCTTTCATTTGGTCTTATCTCATGACCACAAGATCAGAGAAGGCAATGGCACCCCACTCCAGTACTCTTGCCTGGAAACTCCCATGGACGGAGGAGTCTGGTGGGCTGCAGGCTATGGGGTCACGAAGAGTTGGACACAACTGAGCGACTTCACTTTCACTTTTCACTTTCATGCATTGGAGAAGGAAATGGCCACCCACTCCAGTGTTCTTGCCTGGAGAATCCCAGGAACAGGGGAGCCTGGTGGGCTGCCGTCTCTGGGGTTGCACAGAGTCAGACACGACTGAAGCGACTTAGCAGCAGCAGCAGCAGCATGACCACAAGATGGTTGCTATAGCTCCAGGAATCACATCCTCACTCAGTCATGTCCCAAGTAGCAAGGAAGGGAGTGTGTGGAAAAGTGGCTTCTCATCTGGAACTTCTGTCCTTTTAGTGAGAAGGAACAACTTTTTCCAGGTGTTCCAGACTTCTCTCTTATATCACACGGGCCAGGACTGGGTCACATGACTATGCTTCACTACAAGGAAGACTGGGAAAGAGGACCTGATTTTTTTAGCCTCTATCCAGAAGGCAAGCAAAGAGGAAAAAAGATGATGGTCATTTAATAGGTAACTAACAATGTCTAGTGTCTAACAGAAAGTTTCAAAATCTTCTTTGCTTGTTTTTAACAGCTTTATTGAGGTAGAATTCATAAACCAGAAAGAAGAACACACTCAGTGTATACAATCTGATGAGCTTAGACATATGTGTACACTTGTGATACTATCACCATGATCATGGAAATAAACATACATCACCTCCAACATTTTTTTTGTCATGTTTTTAATTTTTGTGCCAAGAATTATTATGAGATCTGCCCTGTTAAGTTTATTGTTAACAATAGGCACTATATTATACAGCAGATCTCTAGAACTTATTCACTGTGTATATTTAAACCTTTATACCAATAGAATAGCAACTTGCCATTTTCTCCTCCATCCAACCCCAAACAACCACCATTCTATTCTCTGCTTCTACTAGTTTGACTCATTGGAGAAGACTCTTATGCTGGGAAAGATTGAGGGCAGGAGAAGAAAGGGGCAATAGAGGATGAAAGGGTTGGATGGCATCATCAACTCAATGAACATGAGTTTGAGCAAACTCTGAGATATAGTGAAGGACAAGGAAGCCTGGTGTTTGTTGAGGCACAGAGAGTTGGAGATGACTGAGTGAGTGAGTAACAACATGAATTTGGCTATTTTAGATTCCACATATAAGTGGAATTATACGGCATTCATCTTTCTGTGACTGACATTTCAATTAGCATAATCTCTTCCAGATTCATCTATTTTTGCAAATGGTAGAATTTCCTTCCTTTTTAAGGCTAAATAATATTCCACTGTGGGCTTTCTTGGTGACTGAGTGGTGAAGAATTTGCCTGCCAATGCAGGATACGTGGGTTCAACCCCTGGGTTGGGAAGATCTCCTGGAGAAGGAAATGACAACCCTCTCCAGTATTCTTGCCTGGAGAACCCCATGAGCAGAGAAGCCTGGTGGGCTACAGTCCATGGGGTCACAAAGAATCAGACATGACTAACAACAACAATATGCCACTGCATGTACAGACCACAATATCTTTATCCATTCATCTGTCAACAAACACATGAGTTTTTGTTCCCAAGTCTTGGCTGTTCTGAATAATACAGCAATGAACATGGGAATGCATAGATCTCGTCAATATCCTGATTTTGATTTTTTTTATTTATATACACGCATTCTTTACCATCTGAGCCACCAGGGAAACCCAATACAGGCATACCTCAGAGATGTTGCTGGTTTGGCTCCAGACCACTACGATAAAGTGAGCCACATGAATTTTTTGGTTCCCCAGTGGATATAAAAGTTATGTTTACAGTAGACTGTAGTCTGTTAAGTGTGTAACAACATTATATCTAAAAAGTGTACATACCTCAATTTAAAAATAATTTCTGCTTAAAATGCTACCCATCATTTGAGTAATATCAAAGACCTGATCACAGACCTCACAACAAATATAAGAATAGAGAAGCAGTTTGAAATATTTGTAGAATTACCAAATTCTAGACACAGGAAAGTGAGCAAATGCTGCTCAGAAAATTGTACCCATAGATTTGCTCCATGCAAGTTTGCCACAAACCTTCAATTTATACTTAAAAAAAAAAACCCTCAATATCTGTAAAGCATAATAAAGTGAAGTACAATTTCTATATTATATAGTAGTTCTATTTTTAATTTTTTGAGAACCTCCATAGTGGTTGGCACCATTTTACATCTTTATCAACTGGAAATGGAATCTCACCTTACAAGAGCTCCAATTTCTCCACATCCTCACCAAACTTGTTATCTTCTGTTATTGTTCTTATTGTTTTCATATAATAGCCATTCTGACAGATACCCTATCAGGTATGAGGTGATAGCTTATGGTGGTTTTGATGTGCGTTGCCCTGATAATTAGTAACCTTAAGTACCTTTTCATCTACCTGGTTGAATGGCTCTCTTCACTGGAAAAATGGCCTTTTCCCATTTTTTAATCAGTTTATTTGCTATTTTGTTACTGAGTTGTAGAAGTTTTGGTTTTTTTTTTTAATGCATTTTGGATATTAACCCCTTACCAGATAAATGATTTGGAAATATTTTCTCATGTTATACAGATTGTAAGACAAACACAGAGACCAATGGAACAGAATAAAACCTCCAGAAATAAACCCACATGTATACAGCCAACTGATTTTCAACAAGGGTGTCAAGAATACACAATGGGGAAAGAATAGTCTCTTCAACAAAGGAAGAGGGAAGACTTGGGGAAGATTGAGTATCTACATCCAAAAGAATTAAATTGAGCCTCTCTCTTGCACCATACACAAAAAATCAACTCAGAAATGAGTTAAAGACATAAACATAAGATTTGACACTCAACATAGGGGGAAAGTTCCTTAACACTGATCTTGACAATGATTATTTTTGCCATGACACCAAAAGTACAGGCAATCAAAGCAAAAATAGACAGATAGGACTAGAGAAAATGAAAAAGCTTTGGCAGAGCAAAGGCAACACTTAGAATAAAAAAGGTATTTATTTTACTGATTAGGAAGCTAAACACCAGTCAAGTGAAGTCCCTTAGCAAAGTTCAGACAATAGCTGGTAGCAGAGTCTGGCTGGAACCCAGGACTCCTGTCCTCCAGCCCAGTGCTGTCTCCACTGGATCCCATTGCCCCATCTCACAGCCCCAACTTCTGAATTTATCAACACAGTAGCCTTGTCTCTAGAATCAAACTATCTCAGATTCCCCGGCCCACCTTGCAATGAAATCATTAATATGGGTCTCAGACAATATGATGAATTGGGAAATGTTTAAGGTATGATTTCAGGGGCTCAGAAGTCTCCTTGCCCACAGCCTGCCCCCTTACCCTTTTACCAAGCTTTGCCCCACACAGCAAGGGAGGATCCAGCAGATGAAGGAAGGCAGGGGAATCACCAAAATGGCAGTTGGTATGCCCAGCCCATGCTCCCTCCAAACCTGTCTCTGAACTCGTGTAGATTTAACCCACAGGCAAAATAAATACAAGCCCTAATGCAGGGGCCAAAGCATCAGTTCCTTTCCTGACTCTGCCTGTGTGGGGATCACACTGGAGCCTCAGTTTTCTTGTCTGGAAAATGGACAGTGGGATTTGACACCCAGAGAGGACTTGAAAATGTTTGAATGTATTCTTCCTCAAAGTTCCAAACCTGCTGGCTAAGTGGATTCCTAATACATGTGAACAGAGGGTCTCCAGGCTTCAGGAAAACAGCCTTGGTTCTCTGGGTCTCTCTTCACATGACCCACTTCCACGTACTATCCCCGGCTCTTCTCAGAATCCCACTCCGAGAAGCCTTTGCCCTTCACTTCTCTGTACCAGCAATAGAGCTCTGTGGAAACCACAACCATACCACCCGACGTGTGAGTCAGGGTTGGGGCAGGGTCGGGGTATGGAGGGGGATTGTCCCCTTCAGACTGCAGGGAGAGGGTGGGAGCAGGAGAAGGAGGATGAGGAAAAGGGCCAGCAGCTCACACCTCACTTATTGTAAGTAGCCCATGTGGTTTGACTTTGCACCCACTTCTCCAGTGGGAGTCTGCGTGTTAGCACCTAGGGACACCTGTCTCCAATTAGCCCAACCATTTCCCGAAGAAATGATACCCCCTAGAAGATGGGCCTCCAGCAGTCTCCCCAGCCTGCAGAGAGAGTCATGGCTTTGTCCAAACTCTCAGCCAGCAACAGAGCAGAAACAGGAGAGGGATGGAGGCGGGGAGGTTTGGGGCAGGCTTCCAGGAGGGGCAGGGAGAAAGAGCAGAAACACCACCCAGGCCTGAACCTTCCCTCCGGCCTGGGCACACCTGGTGGCCTTGCGGCTGCAGGCGTGGGGATGTCTGGCATTCCTCAGTGGCCACGCTGGACCAGAAATGGAAGCCAGCCTACCCGGAGGGCTTCAGAGGGCGCTGGGGCTGCGGGGGTCACCTTTCGGGGGTCTGGCTGGATTTCATGGTCCCGGCTGTCTGGATGATTTGCTGAGGATTCCAGTCCACTGGGCCCCCTGCTGAGAGAACTCACCCAGCTGCAGAGAAGCTGCCAGTGGCTCTGCGGGGCTTTCAATAACATTAGAAAAACAAAACAATCCCCCCTCCCCTGGGCTACCTTGAGAGTTCCCCCTTAACACGTTTGATTGACTGAAAGTAAATTACTTATTCTCACATCTTCAGCAGGAGATTAGACTTCCAATAGGAGCTAATAGGCCTCAGTCCTAATACAGAGACTGAGAAGGGATGGATTTCTGGAACCACAACCACACACTGTAATTCCATTTTCAAAGTGAATGCATTGATTAATTCTTACAATCGGATTCCTAGGTCCCTTAGCAAACAAGCCAGGTAAAATCCTCATGACTGGGCCATTTGGGTTTTGGTTGTCTTTTTTTTTTTTTTTTTTTTTTTGGTTTTTTAATTCATGTGCCATAAAATTGAGATGTAATTCACAAACCATAAAATCCACCCCATTTAAAGTGTACAATTCAATGGTTTTTAGTATACACACAGAGTTGTGCAACTATCATCACTGTCTACTTTTTGAACATTTTCATCACCCCAAAGGAAAACCTGTTAGCAGTCCAGCCCTGTTCTCCCCTCCTTTTAGCCTTGTGCAACCTACCCATCCACTTTATACATATACATATAGATGTATATATATATATATATATATATATATATATGCCTATTCAGTCATTTTGTAGAACAGGAATCAGACACTATTTATCTTATTGAGACTGGCTTTAATTTAGCTTAGCATTTTCAGGGTTCATCCATTTGTAGTACGTATCAGTACTTCATTCCTTTTTAAGGCTGGGTAACATCCATGCATGTACCACACTTTGTTTATCTACTCATCAGCTGATGGACATTTGGATTATTTCCATTTTATAATGAGTACAAGTAAAGCTGCTATTCATGTGTAGGCTTTAAATTTTTTTTTTTTTTTTTTTAGGTCTTTTTCTTTGACCTCTGTTTGGAAAAGAGTAAGGCTTAATACCCTCTTCATGGATCATAGCCTTGTGATCCTGGAGGGTGAAAGAGGAGACTGAAAAACCTGGCTGGAAACTCAACATTCAAAAAACTAAGATCTTGTCATCTGGTCCCATCACTTCATGGCAAATAGATGGGGAAAAGTGGAAGCAGTGACAGATTTTATTTTCTTGGGCTCCAAAATCACTGCAGACAGTGACTGCAGCCATGAAATGAAATCATGCTTGCTCCTTGGAAGGAAAACTATAACAAACCTAGACAGCATATTAAAAAGCAGAGACATCACTTTGCCAACAAAGATCCATATTGTCAAAGTTACGGTTTTTCTAGTAGCCATGTACAGATATGAGAGTTGGGCCAGAAAGAAGGCTGAGAGGTGAAGAATTAATGCTTTTGAATTGTGGTCATGAAGAAGACTCTTGAGAGTCCCTTGGACTGCAAGATCAAACCAGTCAATCCTAAAGGAAATCAAGCCTGAATATTCACTGGAAGGACTGATGTTGAAGCTGAAATTCCAATACTCTGGCCACCTGATGCAAAGAACTGACTTATTGGAAAAGACCCCAATGCTGGGAAAGATTAAAAGCAAAAGAAGAGGCAGGCAGCAGAGGATGAGATGGCTAGATAGCATCACTGACTCAATAAACATAAGTTTGAGCAAGCACTGGGAGATAGTGAAGAACAGGGGAGCCTCACATGCTGTGTGTAGTCAATGGAGTCACAAAGAGTAGGACATGACTTAGGAGCTGACCAACAACAACAGCAAGGCTTAAAACACCCTCTAGTGTTTCTTGTTCACTGCTCTTAATATTTCTCCATTGTTGTTCAGAGATAATGTGTGCTGCTGCTGCTGCTAAGTCACTTCAATCGTGTCCGACTCTGTGTGACCCCATAGACGGCAGCCCACCAGGCTTCCCCATCCCTGGGATTCTCCAGGCAAGAACACTGGAGTGGGTTGCCATTTCCTTCTCCAATGCATGAAAGAGAAAAGTGAAAGTGAAGTCGCCCAGTCTGTCCGACTGTTAGCGACCCCATGGACTGCAGCCCACCAGGCTACTCCGTCCATTGGATTTTCCAGGCAAGAGTAATGTGTACAAAGTGCCAAATTCTGGGCTTGGTACCCAGGTGGCCCCCAACCAACAGGAGTTGTTGTGGATTCTTAACAGAGGCCATTCATGGGCTTGAACCATGGTGAGCAAGGTCACCTATAAAGGACAATCTGAAGCCCCATCCATGTATTGTGACAAGGAGCTACTGTCCATTCTGGAGCCAGAGAAGAGGCATAATCTCAGAGCTCTGGAATACTTGAGCAGTCCCTTAAAGATGATCAATCTCATTTCCTCTTTTCACAGACAACAAAGCTGTTTAAGAGAGAGAGCTCTGGCCAGAATCAGAAGACCTGGGTTTGAGTTCTGACTTCACAACCAACAGTCACAAGATCTTACCCAAGACACTCCAGCTTTCTAAATTTCGATTTTTTCCTATAAATCAGAGACCCAATGCACATGCACATGAGCGCATACAGCCACACACAGAGACACACACACACCTGAAACAGCCGGTGGCTCCATCCCATTTGTAAGTAACTGGCTGACAAAAGTGCTACCCTCCCCTGCTTTGACAGAAAGAAGTGGTTGCTGAATCTTGGGAGTCAAGTTTTGGATTACCAGAGAATGTTGGGATCATACTGAAATGGATCCTCCTTCCCAAGAGTGTCGCTTGACAGGGTAAGTGGAATCCACCCGTAGAAAGTTGTTGAGTGTGAGGTTGTCAAGACTGGCCACCCATAAAAGCCCTACCCACTACGATGGAGTGCTTGCAAGGGCCCAGAAAGGGGGGAGGGGTGTCTCCCGGAGCTCCCAAATGTGCCGACCAGAGCAGGAGACAGCTGTGAACATCTGCCAAAGGCTGAGAGCCTGCAGGCCCAGGACTATCAGTGGAGACAACAATGAGTGGGTGGAGAAGGAAGAAAGGGGGCAGCTCCACCCCTCTCTGGTACACAGGCTATGCTGGAACCAGTCCAGCTGGGAAGAGCAGACTGGATGCCTCAACACCGTCTGGGTCACAGCAACGCAGGACTTGGTCAACTAAAGTCGAAGACAAAGGTTATGGGTCTGCTTAAGTTCCCTTCAAGGGCAAAGGGGAGGGCTACCCCTACAGAGTAAGATGTAAGTGGCAGTAGGAAACAAATAAAGTGGCTTGGAGTTCAGAGTTTCTAATATCCTGCTTTTACCTTGGAAGTGGAAATGTTAATCGCTCAGTTGTGTCCGACTCTTTGTAACTCTTGGACTGCAGCCCACCAGGCTCCTCTGTCCATGAAATTCTCCAGGCAAGAATACTGGAGTGGGTAGCTATTCCATTCTCCAGGGGATCATCCCAATCGAGGGAGAGAATCCTGGTCTCCTGCATTGCAGGCAGGTTCATTATCATCTGATTTATCTTGAAGTGATGTTCTTTNCATGAAATTCTCCAGGCAAGAATACTGGAGTGGGTAGCTATTCCATTCTCCAGGGGATCATCCCAATCGAGGGAGAGAATCCTGGTCTCGTGCATTGCAGGCAGGTTCATTATCATCTGATTTATCTTGAAGTGATGTTCTTTATAAGGTAAAGAACTTGTCTGGGGCTGGGCTCAGTGATGAAAGGACAGTCCAGAAGGCCTGGACACTGACGCTAGATGGGCCAGGACCTGCCCTCCCATCTGCCTTCCCAGACTGGCTCTGCTCATCTGTGTGAAAATGCTCACCCCACTGACCACCTTGTAGTCTCTTCTTCCTTATTTAACAAATGGGCACCATCAGATCTGTCTCGAAGCATTAGATGCAGAGAAAGCATTTCAAGGAAAGATAAGCAAACTAACAAAACTGTTTCATGTGGCACCTCTGAGGATAGGAAAAGGATTCTGTGGCAAGGGAGGGGACTGATGGAGAAGAGAAACACCCTTTTCACTCTACACCTCCATGGAGACTGGACTTTGAGCAGGCAGGAATGAGATGGAGGAGTTCTCTCCGTGTGGCTTTCCCAGTGGTAGGTATACTTTAGTTTGTCTTTTGATATACGTTAGCTTCCGGGCCCTAAGCCAAGCCCTTTTTATGTATCGTGTTGTTTAATCCTTGCAAGCACACGATGACATAGCTACTAGTATCATCCTGTATTTTCTTCCAGAGGATAAAGAGACAGAGAGAGAATAGACACTGAGCAACAGCATCAGAATTAAACTCCAGCAGTCTGCTTCCAACTCCACAGTTGTAGACAAACAGAATGTAGGTAGGCTTTCAAATTGGTGCCTGGACCAGTGCTAGGGACAGAGGGTGTACTCCCATGAATGAATAAGTGGATAAATTAGAAACTATGGAAAATTCAGAAAATGGGTAGAAGAAAATCTAAATTAACAACAATCTCTTGATCCAGAGATAACCACTGTATTTTTATATTTTTCGTCCAACATTTTTTCCTGAAAATAGATAGTATTTAATGAGGAGCAGTATTTTTACATAATTGAATTTACAATGTACGTATAATTTTCTATACAGCTTTTTTCAATTAAAGTGTTATCATGAGTATTTTCCCATGTCATTTAAAATTCTTCAGAAGCATTGTTTTAATGATAGTGTGATATTTCACTGTGTTGTTATGTTACAGTTTACTTAACCATTCCACTATGGTTAGACATTTGAGCTGCTTCCAAATAATTCTGCAATAAACATCTTTGTGCATATAAATCTTTGTGCCAGTTTCTATTTCTTTGGCAGACATTTCTAGAAGAGGAATTACAGGTCAAGCTTTAGGAATATTTTTAAAGTCTCTAGGTACATACTGCTAAATTGTTTTCCAGAAAGGTAATGCCAGTTTGCATTCCCAAAAGAATGTGTGACTATCTTATTTTTCTCTCACCAAAATTGAAGATTAATTATTCAAAGCATTTTGCCAGTCTGATATATTTTTTAAAAGCTCATTTCTATATGCATATTTATTATTAGCAAAGCTGAACATGTTTCTAAGTTCATTGCTCTTTTATAGTCCTTCCATGAGATAGTTATCTCCTTACTTCATTTTTCTATTGTAGTATTAATGTTTCTTATTGATTTGTAAGTGCTTTTTATATATGAAAGTTACTGATCCTTTATCATACTTATTTCACTGAACTTTGCCTTTGGTTGACAGACTCTCCCATCTTTACCTCTTAACCTTTTTCTCTGATTGTCCATGAAACACTTGTAACTACACTTCCAGTGACATGTAAACCTTGTCACTTTACACATTCTGTCAGAGTATGAGCCGTCAACAAGGACACATGGTATCAGGAGATGGCCTCATGCATAACTCAAAACTCAGAAAGTGAGGTGCCCAGGTCATTGCACTAGACCCAGTTTCCACCACCGTCACCCGTGTCAGCTGCCTGCCTCTTTGCCTGCCCTGGGGCCAGGCCAGGCAGCTGACATTGACTGCTCTGACAGGCGTGCACTTGAAGTGGCATTTTACCCATCACCAGTCTCAGATCACAGAGCTCAGGGCTCAGCTGCAGGTGTCAGCAGCCAGGATGGAAACCATGACAATGATTAGTGACACGGGGGCACCAACAGATGTTTCTGTCCCTTACAGTTGCTGATCTAACAAGTCAGTTCACAGCTGGTACAGCTCTCCTGGGCCCCAGGGTTGCAGAGCTGAGAGGAAGGAGCAGGGGAACCAACATTTTCCATTTTGGGAGGCCTGACCTGGGTGGAGAGGCCAGGGGAAAGATGACTTCCAAGGANTGTGCTGGGAGGTGGGTGGGACTCACATCTCCAGTCAGGAAAAATACAAGCCTGGGGTGCCCCCTGCCCGCCATCCAGTAATGGGCCCAGCCTGTTGTCAAGACCGAGGCTGGATTCCAACCCCAAGCTCCTTGTCATCCCCATGGAGCACAGTCCTGCTGGGCCAAGAGACTCATGCTGGGAGTTGAGGGGGGCTTCAGAGGCCCCAGCAGCCGCTGAGGTGCAGGGAGGCTCCCCCACTCAGACCGGTGTCCGTAAGGAAGGACAGGCACCCCTGGCCTGCTTGGGAGGCCCTGGTTTACCACATCTGGCCACCACCATCCCTGTCATTGATTTCAAACCGCGCCAGTGAGAACACGGCTGTTTCCCAAAGACGAGGCGGCCAGCCACCAACCAGCCTCCCTGATGGCCATGAGTCCTTCATCGGAACGCGCACCCCCCACTCCAGGGGAGAAGCTGCTGTGATGGGGGCTGGTCTCCCCTCACCACCCTCCCCTGGCCCCCATCCTTTGGTTGGATCCCTGAGTCCTGTTCTCGGCGGCATCCTTGAGGTTTAGCCAGACTCTTACAAAACAGCCACTTAGGGGGAGGTCCAGCTGTGAAATGGGGTTGAAATCCTGCACGTGGCTGCCAGCATTCTGGGGGGTTTGGCCAACACATGGGAAAGTCTGGCAGCTTCCAACAAGAGGCATTTAAGCCACACGACCTGCTGGGTCTGGAGACCTGGCGTGACANGTGCAGGAGGGGAGGCAGAGGTGGGGAGCCCCACTTGGCTCTGTGGACAGACTAGGGCCGCTACTGACTCTATGGGGGTGCCTCCCATAGGGCGGCTGTGCCAGGAGTCCTGATGCCACGTCTCTAGGAGCCACGGAAGCCTCACTTCCCAGACCCTCTGCCCCCACCGTCTCCCTCTCACCCACTCAGCGTCTTACTGCTGGGCACCCTGGTGGACCCCAGGGGCTAGACGGGACACAGCAGAATCAAAGGGGGCAGGGACAGCAATTGGATGAATCCCTAGATAATACCCTGCCATGGGGGGAGGGCACCAGTGGAACAAGTGGGCAAAATGAGGGCACAGGCCTCAAAGCAGGAGAGAACCAGGTGCCTGGGCACAGACCCGGAAGCCACTGGGGCTGGAGGGGCCCAGAGTGGCGCAGGGTCGGAGCACGGCCGCCCCGGGTCCCAAGTAAGCAGATGGTCAGTAACCTCTCCAGTGACCAGTGACCTCCCCCCAGGGGGTGACCAGAGGCCAGTGACCTCACCCTGGGGACCCGGTTGGCAGCAGTGACCAAGCAGTGTGGTCACTGGCCAGTGAGGGTGGCCTTTTTTTCTGGGAAACCAGTGAAGGAACACAGGGATCTGCCCTCCTCCCTCCAGACTCCCAGGAATGGGAGGGTGGGGCAGGCTGTCCACTCCCTGCCTTGGGGGTGGGGGTGGGGCCGGGAGTTATAAATGGAAGGAGAGGCTGTTGCCATGGTGACCAGGGCGCCTGCTCCTAGAGCAATCCCTGTTGGCGCCAAGACGCCCCTATGGCCCCTGCCCGCCCTCCTGGGAGTCGGCGGCTGGACGACCCGGCCTTTTAAGGGCATCTCTGGATTGCTGAAATGCTATCTCTCTGCTGCTCT
>SJYX01023869.1:63215-84459 GCA_006410675.1 Oreotragus oreotragus | reverse complement strand
TGGATTTCTTCAGGCAAGAATACTGGAGTAGGTTGCCATTTCCTCCTCCCGGAGTTCTTCCCGACCCAGGGATCGAACCCGTGTCTCTTACGTCTCCTGCATTGGCAAGCGGGTTCTTTACCACTAGAACCACTTGGGCAGCAAGGTTAATACACAACTGTTGTGCAGAAATATGTTGTATCCTACTTACAGGCAACAAACGATTCAGAATTGAAAGGAAAAGAAACATCAAAATATGAAATATTTAGGGAGAGAGCTTACTAAAGAAATGTGCAAACCGTGACTGAACATTACAAAATAGTGCTGGAGGAAACTGAGATGAATTTGATAAATGGAGATATGGATTGTGTTTGCAGATGAGACGATGCAGTGTGGTTAAAACATCAGGTCTCTCCAGATCGACATGGTCCTTCAGAGCAACCCCCAGCCTAAATCCGACCAGGGTTTTGGCAGAAGCTGATTCTCAAGTTCACAGGGAAACTTGAAGTGAGCACAGTTAGCACAAATCCGGTGACAAAGGATGAATGCGGAAGGCGTACCTAGCCTGATCTCAAGATTTACTACAAAGTGACCAAAATTAGGACAGTGTGGTATTGGCGCTGGGAGTGGACAAGCACATGAATGAAAAAGAGTGGATGGTCTGCACACAGGTCCACGCAAATGTGGGCAATTTTCCACAAAGTGCAAATGCAGATCAACCAAGAAAAGATCGTCTTTTCAACAAGTGGTGTGAGGACAGGTGTGGAACACTGCCCGCTTCCGCCGGCAACGTGTGGGCCACAGAGCGTGGGGCCGCCCTCACCCACCTCAAGGACACATAAGTGGAACTTGGATCCCAACCTCTCACTGTGTACTGACATTAACTCAAAATCATAAAGCTATGTGTATGATCTAAAGCTAAGATTTCTAGTAGGGAACATAAGGAGAGTATCTTTGTAACCCCGAGTTAGGAAAAGATTTCTTAGATACAACACTGACATGAGCCATAAAAGAAAACAGATAAATTGGACTTTATGAGATGAGGAGCTTTGCTCTTCCAAGTTGGGGAGACCAGCAGCAGCCTGGGAGAGAGCTTTGCAAAGCTAAGAACTGTCCAAAATACCCCCCAGTAGGAAAACAGCCCAATTTAAAAAACAGGCACAAAGTGTGAGTGCACATTTCACCAAGGAAGACACACGATGGCAAATAAGTTCAGCATTAGTCATCAGGGAAATGCAGATTAAAACCACAACCAGATACCACTGTGCCCTAATTAGAAAATTGAGAATTTAAAAGACTGACCACCCCCAGGGCTCCTGAGACGGGAATGAGCAGGAACTCTCAGTCCTTGCTGGTGAGAGTATGAACAGGTCCCCCCACTTTAGAAAACAGACTGGAAGTTTCTTTAAAAGTTAAACGTACGGTCGCCCATATGACCCAGCCATTCCACTCCTAGAGAAACAAGAGCCTTCATCCACGCAAGGACGTGCACACGAGTGGTCATTGCAGCTTTCTTTGTAATGGCCCCAAACTGGAAACAGAACCCCTGTCCACCGGGAGGTGGGTGGAGACACACCTGTGGGCACCCATCTCATGAAGGATGATGCTACTGTGAATGGCTCTCAAGGCCGAAAGTGACATGCGGCAGAACTGAGCCTGTACTGTGCAGTTCCACTGTACCTTCCAGAAAATGCAGACTCATCACAGTGACAGCCAGCGGATCTGTGGTTGCCTGGAGATGGCGGGGGTGGGGGTGCCGAGATGCTCATTCTCTCAGTTGTGAGAGGTTGGCAATGTGCATTCATTCAGACTGCGCACTCTGAGTATGTGCAAGTTCCTGTGTGTCAATCATACCTCAGGAAAGCTGTTTAGGATGTAGCGGTTAAGTGCTAAGTCGCTTCAGTCGTGTCTGACTCTTCACGACCCCATGGACTGCACCCCACTAGGCTGCTGTGTCCATGGGATTCTCCGGGTAAGAATACTGGAGTGGGTTGCCATCCCCTTCTCCGGGGCATCTTAACAAAAAACAAAACCCCTGACAAGTAAGACGAATCCACTGAGTGTTCTCAGAATATTCACTGAACTTCCAGAAACGTGTACAGTGCTGTTTCAAAGGGATACGGCGTCCCCGTCAACAGAGGGGCCCCAGGGGTGCAGGCGCTCCTGTTCAGCCCTCTTGGCCGCCGGTCACCTGGCCCAGCTACACACCTTCAGCAGCAGCTGCGAGGGCTGAGGTATCAGCTCAGGGTCGCGGGACCAAAAAGTGGATGTAAAGCCTCTTCTGGCTCAAGCTGAAGCTGGTCCCTGGTCCCTAGGCCCTGGCTTCTCCTTGGTGCTGTCTGTTCGCTAAGTTGTATCCGATTCTTTGTGACCCCATGGACTGCAGCACGCTGAGCTTCTCTGTCCTTCGCTATCCCCCAGAGTTTGCTCAGACTCATGTCCATCAAGTCAGTGATGACATCCAGCCATCTGTCGCTGCCTTCTCCTCCTGCCTTTGATCTTTTCCAGCATCGGGGTCTTTTCCGATGAGTCGGCTCTTCGCCTGTCCTGGTTTAAAAGGCTGCAGGCTGGCTGGGAGGGGTCATGTCCCCTCCAGACCCTCACGCCTCCCCTGGCCCCTCAGAGCACGCTTTCTCCAGTGGGTAGGGGGTGTGGGGCCTCAGGCTGGTGGCCTCCTTTGGGAATCACTGCCCCCGGCCCATAGGTCGGGTTCTTCAGAAGATGTGGTGACAGGTCTGGAGCAGCTCCAGGGACCGGGCGGGAGGGGCTGGGGCGGGGGCAGTTGCTGGACACGGCCACACACGATCTGCGGCCAGGCAGGGCCCGTGGCCAGGAGGACACATTCGAGCCTGAATCCCGGAGTCAGGCCCTCTGCAGTAGCTCCGTGTATCTGCAGTGTCCGAGGCCTGGCTGGCGGGTGGTGGCAGGGGCCGTGGCACTGACTGGTCAGAGGGACCAAGGGACCTTCTCAGTTGGCAGGGGAAGCAATCAGGATGGCCGCCTCAGCCTCGATGCTGCGGTCTTGCTCGATTGCTCTGAGTACGGATGAAATGCACCAAATATCTCTTCATGGGGGGGGACGATGGGCTCAGTGTCACGGTCCTGGTCCCCTACCCTCCTGGTCAGCCTGGTGTCCAGTGTTCATGCTCCCCAGTCCCCCCGTGAGACCCCGAAGCAGGGAGAACAGCCAGGGCAGGCCGCAGACAACGCGGACGAGTAGCAGAGAACAGTGTCCTTGTCACGTGCGCGGCTGATATTTTGAAACATAATCAGGTTGCTTTGGGGATTCCATATTTTTCTCCAAAGCACTCTTTGCAGCTTGAATTTACATATATATTGAGATTTATTGTTTGTTACATGTTGAATTGTGTCCCCAGAGAAGGCTGAAGTCCTGACCCCCAGCAGCAGTGTCCATGAGCTGATGTGGAAAGAGGGCCTTTACAGATGATCAAGGTTAAGATGAGGTCGTTGGACAGACCTTAGTCCATTATGACTGTGTCCTTATAAAGAGGAGAAAGTTGAGCACAGAAAAGGCACACGGGAAGACATGATGCAAAAATGAAGGCAGAGATTGGGGTGATCCTTCTACAAGCCAAAGGACCCCAAACGTTGTCAGCAAGGTTGTCAGAAGTGGGGGGAGCCTGGGATAGAACCTGCCTCGGGCTCAGGAGGAACCAGTCCTGCCCACACCCTGACCTCGGACTCCAGGCCTCCAGACAGAGAGAGAATGACTCTGCTGTTGAAGCCGTCCAGGTTGTGGTCTTCTGCAGGGCTGTCCCAGGCTCCTGATCACTCCTGTGCCCTCTGGACTGCACACTGTCAGCACCTGCCTCCATCCACAGAGAACCTGACCCNCGGACTCCAGGCCTCCAGACAGAGAGAGAATGACTCTGCTGTTGAAGCCGTCCAGGTTGTGGTCTTCTGCAGGGCTGTCCCAGGCTCCTGATCACTCCTGTGCCCTCTGGACTGCACACTGTCAGCACCTGCCTCCATCCACAGAGAACCTGACCCCCAGCCTGGTTGCAGGACCCTCCTGGAAGTGGGGGCATGCCATGACAGTTTGCAGACAACACACAAAGGACCCCTTGTGGATTAGAGGCTCTCTCGGTGAACCCTTCTGCCTCTCTAGGTCTCCTGAGTATGGGGAGGCTCCCACTGTCTGGGGTGTTGATGGGGAGGGGTCAGGCCCAGGGGAAGCCGCCGCCCCCACCCCTGCCCCAGGGCTTCTGTGGATGACATCTGTGAGACATGGGTGTCCTTCTTCACTACTGGGAGCTGGCGCAGGGTCCCCAAGGCCATAGCCTTTGGGGGGCCCCAGTCCTACCCTTTGGGGAGGGAGGCCTGCCTGTCGTGTGTGCACGAGTGTGCAGGCCTGTGCTGGGAGGTGGGTGGGACTCACATCTCCAGTCAGGAAAAATACAAGCCTGGGGTGTCCCCTGCCTGCCATCCAGTAATGGGCCCAGCCTGTTGTCCAGACCGAGGCTGGATTCCAACCCCAAGCTCCTTGTCATCCCCATGGAGCACAGTCCTGCTGGGCCAAGAGACTCATGCTGGGAGTTGAGGGGGGCTTCAGAGGCCCCAGCAGCCGCTGAGGTGCAGGGAGGCTCCCCCACTCAGACCGGTGTCCGTAAGGAAGGACAGGCACCCCTGGCCTGCTTGGGAGGCCCTGGTTTACCACATCTGGCCACCACCATCCCTGCCATTGATTTCAAACCGCGCCAGTGAGAACACGGCTGTTTCCCAAAGACGAGGCGGCCAGCCACCAACCAGCCTCCCTGATGGCCATGAGTCCTTCATCGGAACGCGCACCCCCCACTCCAGGGGAGAAGCTGCTGTGATGGGGGCTGGTCTCCCCGCACCACCCTCCCCTGGCCCCCATCCTTTGGTTGGATCCCTGAGTCCTGTTCTCGGCGGCATCCTTGAGGTTTAGCCAGACTCTTACAAAACAGCCACTTAGGGGGAGGTCCAGCTGTGAAATGGGGTTGAAATCCTGCACGTGGCTGCCAGCATTCTGGGGGGTTTGGCCAACACATGGGAAAGTCTGGCAGCTTCCAACAAGAGGCATTTAAGCCACACGACCTGCTGGGTCTGGAGACCTGGCGTGACAGTCAAGGCCAGCCACAGGCAGGATGCGGGTGGGGGCTGCAAGGTCACTGCCACTCGGTGCCCAAAGTCGCTAACTCCTGTCCCCTGGAGGCCTTGGGGTCAGGGGCCACCGTCCAGGCGTGAGAACAGAGGTCCAACTCTCAGACCTCAGACCATGAGACCCAAAGGAGCCAGATGGGGTGCCCAGCACTTGGGCAGCTCTGGGTCCCTTTGAAGATCCAGACAAGTGGGGCCTGTGGCCGGGCACCAGGCCCTGGAAACAGGAGGAAAGCCCCACCCTGGCCGAGGCTTTCCTGCTCTTTGAAAGGATCTTGGCACCAGGGTCCCGCTCACAGAAGATTCCGGAATCAGCCTATTTCCCCCTCTCCTGCCCCAGGAATATCCCAGGGGGTGGGGGATGTGAGCTAGCTGGTTGGGTGATGTGACACTCGTACCCCACACTGGCCACCCCTCATGTTCCACGAGCAGCACTTGGGCCCTGAACTCCCCACCCCCGCACCCATAGAGCCCTCCTCCCATCTCCCACCAGAACAAGGCCCCACAGTAAAAATGGGCCTGGTAGGGAGAGGCTGGAACTTGGACTCTTGCCAGTGGGGGCACAGCTCTGGCCGTGGGGGACCAGGGGGCCCTGAGTGTCCTGCCCTGGCCACCTGTATGTGCGTGGCCCATGTCACAGGCAGCTCCAGGCAGACCCTGCTGCAGCTGGGAGTGAGGGGAGATTAGGGTGTTGGGGGAGGGAGGAGATGGGGTGGGGGAGGAGGAAGCTGAGGGTGGTGGGGGAGAGGGGAGACAGCCCTTACAGGCTTCTCCAGGGACCCCACCCCAGTGCCTCACCCCACAACCTTGGACATCCGTGTCCCCTATGCCACCCTCAGCCCTGTGCAGCCCACCTCCAGGGGCATGTAGAGAGCCAGGCTGCCCTCGGGGTGGCCTCACTGCAAGGAGCACGCAGCCACTGAGTGTTCACAAGGCCGCCTCCTCTGGCCTCTTGGCCCGCCCTTCCAGGCCCTCAGTAGGCGGCTGGCCACCTGTCCCAAGTCCCTCCCTGGTTCTGTTCTGAGACGAGATCAGGCATGTTCAGGGTGGTATGGCTGTTGTATGTGTATATTTTGAGGAAGGGCCTTCTGTTCTGCCCACTTCTCCAGCTTGAGCTGGCAATTCTGGGGCTGTACTGGACTCTAGAGGCTGGAACTTGGACTCTTGCCAGTGGGGGCACAGCTCTGGCCGTGGGGGACCAGGGGGCCCTGAGTGTCCTGCCCTGGCCACCTGTATGTGCGTGGCCCATGTCACAGGCAGCTCCAGGCAGACCCTGCTGCAGCTGGGAGTGAGGGGAGATTAGGGTGTTGGGGGAGGGAGGAGATGGGGTGGGGGAGGAGGAAGCTGAGGGTGGTGGGGGAGAGGGGAGACAGCCCTTACAGGCTTCTCCAGGGACCCCACCCCAGTGCCTCACCCCACAACCTTGGACATCCGTGTCCCCTATGCCACCCTCAGCCCTGTGCAGCCCACCTCCAGGGGCATGTAGAGAGCCAGGCTGCCCTCGGGGTGGCCTCACTGCAAGGAGCACGCAGCCACTGAGTGTTCACAAGGCCGCCTCCTCTGGCCTCTTGGCCCGCCCTTCCAGGCCCTCAGTAGGCGGCTGGCCACCTGTCCCAAGTCCCTCCCTGGTTCTGTTCTGAGACGAGATCAGGCATGTTCAGGGTGGTATGGCTGTTGTATGTGTATATTTTGAGGAAGGGCCTTCTGTTCTGCCCACTTCTCCAGCTTGAGCTGGCAATTCTGGGGCTGTACTGGACTCCCACCCTGCCTCTCTGAGGGACTTGCCTTCCAGCCCAGAAGCTGCAAAATTCTTTTGCTCATCCATATAAGACATCAGCACACCTCAGTAATTTGTTTTCTCTTTAAATTACCTCTATGTGTGGGAATTTACCACATAAACTGGTGGTCCAGTGGTAAAGAATCCGCCTTGCAATTCAGGGAATGCATGTTCAATCCCTGGTAGAGGAACTAAGATCCCACATGCTGTGGAGCAACCTAGCCCATTCACCAAAAATAGAGTCTGTATGCCACATTGAAAAGATCTCTCACGATGCAACCAAGATACCTCATGCCGCAGCTAAGACCCAGCACAGCCAACAGATAAATAAATGCCATCTATGACAGCACAGATGTGAGCTACTATCTCAGAGCAGAGCGAACACTCTCAGTGACAGCAGATGTAAATCCACCCCATAGAAGCCTAGAATCCAATTGCCTGGAGGGTTATTCCCCGCCCCGGCTATCAAGTTCCAGTCTGGGACCTGGGTGATGACCCAGCAGCAGCCACTCTTGGGATGTCGAGGTTGGGGCTGCACCCTGGGGAGCAAAGGGGCGTCCTGGCTGGGGCCTCTGCTGGCCTTCCTCTGCCAGGGACCCAGGGATTGCAAGAAGCTGGGCTGCTCCTGGGGGCCCAGCCTGCAAGTGGGCATGTCCTGCTGTCCAGTCCTGGAGCCTTTGCCAGCATCTGAGAACCCAGGGCTGATGGGGCCTGTGGCTAGACATCCGACAGGAACAGGACCTCTGGCGCCTGGGGAGTGTTGCCCTCAGGCTCAGGGCCGGGGAAAAGCTTGACTATGCTTTATTTTCTGGTGTTTCTCTGTGAGACCCCAAAGTTGGGTTGCAGCATTGAGAATAAATAAAAGCTGAAGCACTGAGTGGCCTGGCCTGAAAGTGACTTCAAGTGCAGCATTAGCCTGTGGTCTAGGTGACAGGTGACAGGGACTCCTGCCCCAGGTCACCCCGTACCCCGCTCTGCATGCTTCCTCACATCAGTGGGCAGCTGAGGCCACCCACCTCCCCGGGACAGCCCAGGATCCAGGTGCTGCCCCGTGACATCCGACCAGGGGCCGGGGCCACAGAGCTGGGAGGGGCCTGCTCACTACTGCCTCCCCTGGTGACACGTGGGGACACAGCTCTGTTGGTTTGGGACATCTGGGGAGAGAGAGCAGGAGCACGGACCGAGATCTAAGCATCCTCCCCGACCCCAAGAGGAAGACCCTGCCGGTGGTGCTGAGGCTTCTCTGCCCGCGGGAGCCCCGCCTCCCCACGTTTCCGCTCTGATGCCCAGAGCGGTCAGAACCACGGTTTGTTTTAAATGGACTTTACCTTTTAGATTTACAGGAAAACTGTGAAGATGGCGTAGAGGTTCCCAGCTGCCCCGTGCCCGGTTTTCCCTATTGTTATTGTTGCTGTCCAGCCGTCAAGCCATGTCTGACTTCAGACTCCATGGACTGCAGCACACCAGGCCTCCCTGTCCATCACCAACTCCCAAGAGCTTGCTCAAACTCATGTCCATCGAGTCGGTGATGCCAACCAACCATCTCACCCTCTGTCATTCTCCTGCCTTCAATCTTTTCCAGCATCAGGGTCTTTTCCAATGCCTCAGCTCTTTGCATCAGGTGGCCAGAATATTGAAGCTTCAGCTTCAGGATCAGTCCTTCCAGTGAATTTTCAGGACGGATTCCCCTTAGGATTGACTAGTTTGATGTCCTGGCCGTCCAAGAGTCTTCTACACCACAGTTCAAAAGCATCAGCTTTTCAGCGCTCTGCCTTCTTTATGGTCCAGCTCAAAACCATATGTGACTACTGGAAAGACCATAGCCTTGACTATACAGACATTTATGTACAAATGCAAAGTGATGTCTTTGCTTTTTAATGCACTGTCTAGGATTGTTATAGTTTTTCTGCCAAGTAGCAATCGTTTTCTAATTTCACGGCTGCAGTCACCATCTGCAGTGATTTTAGAGCCCAAGAAGAGGAAATCTGCCACTGCTTCCACCTTTTCCCTTCTATTTGCCATGAATTGATGGGACCGGATGCCATGGTCTTAGTTTTTAAGCCGGCTTTTTCACTCTCCTTTTTCACCCTCATCGAGATTCTTTAGTTCCTCTTCACTTTCTGCTATTAGAGTGGTATCATCTGCATATCTGAGGTTGTTAACATTTTTCCTGCTAATCTTGATTCCAGCTTGGAACTCATCCAGCCTGGCATGTCTCACAATGTGCTCTACATATAAATTAAATAGACAGGTGACAATAAAGAGCCCGGTTGTGCTCCTTTCTTGGTCCTGAGCCAGGTCCCTGTTCTTACCTGTTGTTGAGGCCATGCATCAGTGTGGTCCCTTTGTGACAGTAGTGAGCCAATACTGATACCCTGATCAGGGTGGGATTTTGTTGCTTGTTTTCAGCATGCTCCTTCTTTCTGGGACCACAAGTGCTCCAGGCTCATCTTGTTTATCTCCTGCCATTTCTCCAGGAGGAGCCCTGGTTCCTTTCACTGGAGACTCATCTGAGAAGCCTACTTACTGCTGCGGGGGTCATTGCTTCTAGGCCCTCTGAGCTGACTGAGCAAGGAAACACTGACCCGTGTGAAGACACATATCTGTGAATATTTCTCTGTGTAACCGCCTGCATCTTCATGAGCCACATCTGAGTTTACATCCTGTGTCTGACCTAATCCACACTCTATGGGTCACTGTGGCCTCCCCCCTTGCTTACAAGAAATCAGTCCTGAATATTCATTGGAAGGACTGATGCTGAAGCTAAAACTCCAATAATTTGGCCACCTGATGTGAAGAACTGACTCAATAGAAGAGACCCTGATGCTGGGAAAGATTGAAGGCAGGAGGAGAAGGGGACAACAGAGGATAAGATGGTTGGATGGCATCACCGACTTGATGGACATGAGTTTGAGCAAGCTCTGGGAGTTGGTGATGGACAGGGAAGCCTGGCGTGCTGCAGTCCATGGGGTCACAAAGAGTCGGACACGACTGAGTGACTGAACTGAACTGAACTGAAAATCCACTAGTCACTCCGGCTTCTCCCCTCGCTTACCTGTAAACTCTACCCCACCTTTGGATAATGTAAAGCAGGTCAGGGTGACCCAGAGCCTTCTGGTGGCTTATAGCACACTCAGAGCACCACCTGAGGGATGTCCTGACTGCATTCACCCTGGCCCTCAAGGATCCGAGCCCCACAGCAGCCAAGCTTGGAGCACACGGATCCACTCCTGCCTCAGGATCTTAGCACATGACAGGCAGGTGTAGACAGAAGCATGGATCACTGGTCAATGTTGACAATGGCTGTGAGTGTGATGGGCGTTGGGATGTGTATTATGCTCTTCTGTCAACGTTGATAAATATTTGACAATTTCCTAACAAAAAGTCAAAAATTGGGACTTCCCTGCTCATCCAATGGCTAAGACTCTGGATCCCAATGCAAGGGTGCCCGGGTTCGATCCCTGGTCAGGGAACTGAGATCCCACATGCCACAACTAAAAGATCCCACAGGCCTCAATGAAGATTGAGCCCAAGTGCAGCAACGAAGACCCCGCAACAGCCAAAGAAATAGATATGTAAATAAATAAATATTTAAAAAATAAAATATTTTTTGAAAAGTAAAAAATCAGCCAATGGGTGGATGGTTCATTCCAGGATCACAATATTGATTGAGCAGGTAATGCTTTCCCTTTGGGTCTTGGAGGACTTCCACAGCCCCAGGACGTGTCAACCTAACGTTACTCACGTTCCAAGAAGACTTTACAACAAGCAGGGGTCTAAGTTAGGGTTTAAAAGCAAGTCTGGAAATAAATACAAAAATGAAAGTGAACAGGATGGATTAGAAGCTATTTCTGTGCAGCTGTAGCCATAATTTTGGTGATAATTATACTTGGGTGTGTTTTGTCTGCTTTGCTGTGCAAGAAGTTTAAAGTGTTAGAAGAATCATTCACACAAAATCAGTAATTGCAGTTTTAACAGTCTGAGAGAATTTCATACACTTAGAATCAAGCCTTAAATGGCTAAAAAAAAAAATTGCTTTTCAAAGTTCCTCTTATTTTTATATAAAGTTGGATAAATAACATTAAGAAGATAGAAGGATGCTGCTCAAGCTCCTGCTTCACGATTCTTTCTTCCTTGTGCTTTTGGGACCAGTCATCACCCTCTCCATCCTCCCGTGTGTTGGGGCATTGGCCCCTGGGGTGGTTGCCCCAGGTGGGGGCTGGGTGATGGGTGGTGGTGGTGGTAGGGAGTGACTGGCAGGCAGAGGTCCAGCCTTGAGGAGGGAGTGGGATGGGGGCTACCTCCTAGGTGCTTCCTACACTTTGCAGGCCTTGGCGGAAGTGGCACAGGGAGGCTGCTCTCCCCTCTCTGGCAGACAGGCCCCTGGGGTCACAGCCCATCCAGGGTGCCTGCGGGGCAGATGCAAGCTGTGAGTGCGGCTGTCACGCCACCTCCCTGCACGTGAGTGTGGCTGTCACGCCGCCTCCCTGCACGAATAGAGAGCCACGGGGGCTCCAGACAGAATGTCCCCGGACCCCGTGTGAGGCTCCCTCTAGGCTGCCTTTTGTCGTTTAAGTTCTTCTTGTTTGAGTTACAGAAACGACAGAGAGGAAGGCATGAGGCCACATCCCAGGTGACAGCGGGAAGCCGATGACCTAGCAGCTGCCTTCGAGCACAGGGGCTTGATTGTGGCCCCGAGGGCTCCCCACTAGGCCCCACTGTCCCCTCCCTCTGCCACCCCAGGGAGCAGGTGGGCACCCACGGGTGGCTTCACCACCTGAATTAAAATTCACCTATGTTAAAAAAAAAAACTAACTAGAAAAGACACATGCATCCCAATGTTCACAGCAGTGCTATTCACAATAGCCAAGATGTGGAAGCAACCTGTGTCCACTGACAGATAAATGGATAAAGAAGCTGGGATGCATGTATGCAATGGAATACTTTGCAGCCATTAAAAGCAACGAGACGCTGCCATTCGCAGGACCGTGGGTGGCCTTGGAGGGCATTATGCTGAGTGAGATAAGTCAGAAAGACAAACGCTCTATGATGACACTCGTACGTGGATTCTAAAAAGTATCGCAAACTAGTGACTATGACAGAAAAGAAGCAGGCTCACAGATCCAAGGAACAAGCCAGTGGTTACCGTGTGGACAGGGCAGGGGCAGGGGCGACAGCCGGATAGGGGAGTAAGAGGCACAAACTATTAGGCATGCATAAGCTACCAGGCTATCTTGTACAACACGGGGAGTCTAGCAAGTATTTTATAGTAACTATATATGGAGTAAAACCTTTACAAATTGTGAATCACAGGCTTCCCTGGTGGCTCAGGAGTAAAAAAAAAAAATCCACCTGCCAATGCAGGAGGCATGGATTCAGTTCTTGATCTGGGAAGACACCACATGCCACGGGGCAGCTAAGCCCATGAGCCACAACTACTGAGCCCAGTGCTGCAGCTACTGAAGCCTGTGCACCCCAGGGCCTGTGCTCTGCAACGAGAGAAGCCCCCGCACCACGCCTAGAGAGTAGCCCCCTCACTGCAACCAGAGGAAAGCCTGTGCAGCAATGAGGACCCAGCACAGCCAAAAGCAAAATAAATACAATTATAAAAAGTTGTGAATCACTATTGCACACTTGCACATATATAATATCGTACATCACTAATACCTCAATTAAAAAACCATAAAAATTCACCTGTTTGAAATGTATTTAATTGGTGATTTTTAGTAAATTTACCAAATTATATAGCCATCAGTGGGCTCCCCTGGTGGCTCAGACAGTAAAGAATCCCCCTCCAATGCAGGAGACCTGGGTTTAATCCCTGGGTCGGGGAGATCCCCTGGAGAAAGGAATGTTTACCCACTTCAGTATTCTTGACTGGAGAAGTCCATGGACAGAGGAGTCCTCCATGGGGTTGCAAGGAGTTGGATACAACTGAGCAACTAACACTTTCATAGCCATCTGGGTAACCCACTTTTAGAATATTTCCATCACCACAAAATATCCCTTTTGCCCCTTTTAGCTAATTCCTGTTCCCACTCAGCTCTGAGCGACCACGAATCAGCTTCCTGTCTGTGGGCTTGTCACCTGGACGTTTACTGTAACGGAGACCATCCGCGTGTGTCTCGGTCACCCAGCACATTTCCAGTGTCATCCAGGGCAGCAGGCAGCGCTTCACTTCTCAAGGTGGAGTGCTTTTCCATCGTGTGAATGGACACACATTGGCCCCTCTCACCTGCTGACGCCATTTGGGTCACTTCTGCCTCCTGGCTGTTGGCAGTCAAGCTGCTGAACATTTGTGAACGGTTGAGTCAGATCTTTCGCTGGACCTTCGTTTTCATCTCTCTTGGGTAGACATCGCAGGAGTCTCTGTTGTTAAAGCTGTGCTTTTGGAGTTGGTCAGATGTGCCCAGGACCCAGGGTTCACAAAGAACAGAAGGAAGAGATGGAAAAGTGGGCAGTGAAGTTGATAGCCTGTGAACTCCTGAGGCTGTCACCATCACTGCAGGCATGGGAGCTCCATGCCTGTCAATTTTTTTTTTTTTTACTTTTTGTTTTGTATTGGCATATAACCAATTAACCATGTTGTGATAGTTTCAGATGAACAGCAAAGGAGGGATATTGCTAAGAGAGACAGCGATGAGTGAAGACCAGCTCAGAGCAGGAAGCAGACCCCTCTCCCTGTGCAACCAACATGCACATGCGTCCGTTCTCCCCCCATTTCCTTTCCCATCCAGGCCGTTCAACTATTTTATGAGATGTGTCTTAGCTGGGGGTTCCCCGAAAGCAGAGCTGGAGGCAGACGTGGGTGCAGTTGGGTCACTTGATGGGACCCCCGGGAGGTGGCCCGGGGGTGTGAGAGGGCAGGTGAGGAAAGGCCACGTGCAGGAGCTCATCAGGGTGTCGCGGCTCAGTCCTGCCCGGCACTCCGAGCACAGCCCCTCCAAGGATGAAGGGCGCAGGTTGGATCTTTTCTTTGAGGACTCTGACCCCCTGGCTGAGGGCTGACCCTGGGTCAGCTGCTGCCTGCAGGTGTAGACGTCATGCACAGGGGGAGGGGTCTGCTTCCTGCTCCGAGCTGGTCTTCACTCATTGCTGTCTCTCTTAGCAAAATCCCTCCTTTGCAGGCCTAACCACTGAAGCTCCGTACGGTGAAGCATTTACCCCAGACTCCTTCATGGAGACGATCTGGCAGCCAAATGTTTAGTTGCCAGTCTAAACACAAAAGGTTTCTTCTTTACAGAAATTGAGCAAAGTATCTAGACAGAATGAGGACAGCTAGTTGGGTGTTACTGCCTCAGAGTCTGGAGAAGGAAATGGCAACCCACTCCAGTGTTCTTGCCTGGAGAATCCCAGGGACGGGGGAGCCTGGTGGGCTGCCGTCTATGGGGTCGCACAGAGTCCCACAAGACTGAAGTGACTTCGCAGCAGTAGCAGCCTCAGAGTCAGGCCTTCTGCACTTTGGTGTTGGGCCCTTCTCCCCCACCCCCACCCTCCACCAAAGATTCATAACCAGCTCCTCTCCCATCCTGTTTAAGCAACATCTGTGCATGGACGAGATCTGCTCATATGCGCAGCTCCCAGTGAGACTTTGTTGCCTGATTTCAAAAGATGAACTGGAGAGTTTCATTGCAGAAGCTGAGGCTCACCTTACTGTGCATCAGCACTGGCAGCCTCAGAGGCTTGTACCCGAGTCTTGCCCCGGCTGCAGCCAGTGGAGCCCCGGGTTGGGGCAGGAGCCGCAACATCTCGGGCTGTGCAGACAAACAGAACTCAGCCATTAAGCAAACTATGGGAACACAGTTTATATGAATTAAAATGAACACCTCAGGAGGCAATAACAGATGGCTTAGAAATTGTGGCTTCACCTCAAATCTACACAGTGAATTGATGTGCCCAGTTTGTTTGGATATGTTGAAGAACACTCACAAAAGACTGTTTATATCAGTGGTTTTTTTTTTTTTTTTTTGGCAGATTGCATTGTCACAGCCCTCAGAGGTGGCAATAAAGAATGCTCTACCTGTCAGAAAGTAGGCTGAGCACCAAAGAATTTATTCTTTTGAATTGTGGTATTGGAGAAGACTTTTCAGAGTCCCTTGGACTGCAAGGAGATCAAATCAGTCAATCCTAGAGGGAATCAATCCTGAATATTCATCGGAAGGACTGATGCTGAAGCTCCAATACTTTGGCCAACTGATAAGAAGAACCGAATCATTAGAAAAGACCCTGATGCTGGGAAAGACTGAAGGCAAGAGGAGAAGGAGACAACAGAGGATGAGATGGTTGGATGGCATCACCGACTCGATGGACATAAGTTTGAGTGAACTCTGGGCGTTGGTGATGGACAGGGAAGCCTGGTGTGCTGCAGTCCATGGGGTCACAAAGAGTTGGACACGACTGAGCGGCTGAACTGAACTGAAAGTCCACCAGTCACTCCGGCTTCTCCCCTCGATTACCTGTAAACTCTACCCCACCTTTGGATAATGTAAAGCAGGTCAGGGGAACTCAGAGCCTCCTGGTGACACCTCATGACATCACCCATATCACCCAAGGTGTCATCCAGGGAGGCCCCCACTGCCACCGGCTGCTCCAAGGGTGTGAACAGGGGCAGAGGACGGGTCACAAGGTCCCCCTCCCTCTCCCATCCCGAAGCCCTTTCTGGCCACATCACCCTCCCTCATACAAGATGGTCACTGACGGTCACTGATAGTCCTTTCTCTGCCCATTGTGGTGTCCAGCATAGGTGGCCCCAAAATGTGCCTCAGAGACATACTGGTTATTTTGAATTTAAAAATTTAAGAAGAACTGACTCGTTGGAAAAGACCCTGATGCTGGGAAAGATTGAAGACAGGAGGAGAAGGGGACAACAGAGGATGAGATGGTTGGATGGCATCACTGATTCAATGGACATGAGTTTGGGCAAGCTCCGGGAGTTGGTGATGGACAGGGAAGCCTGGCGTGTGCAAGTCCATGGGGTCACAAAGAGTCGGACACAACTGAGCGACTGAACAACAGCAACCTGTTGGGAAAAGCTAGTTTCCAAAAGATCACTAAGATCAGACCTAAACTTTGATGCACTCATCAGCAAAATTTAACCAAGTCGTGGTGAGTATGAAGCTCACTGAGAAAAAAAGCACTAGCTAGAATCAACAAGCATAACCCTCAGCAAGCACTCGGCCACAGCATCGAGGAAGGACTGAGATACAGGCTGTGAGCGGACTATAGTGAGGTGGGAAACAGACAGAAAATTATAGTGGAGCAGAAGTCAGTGGAGACCTCTCACTGCAGTAAAACATCCACGTACAGCAATCGGAAGCAGCACCTAGTAACAAACAGACCAAAACATCTGATGATTCTGGGCTTAAACTTGATAACAGCAATGCGAAAGTGACATCTGACCCCATAATGGACCATGCTAGTGAAAACTGAATTAGTGCTGAGGCTTCATCCCACGTTTATGGAAAAAGATGACCGTACACAGACAAGATTCATGAAGAGTTCAGGTAATGCCACTGTTGATCATTTATCCAAGCATCTGGCTGTGAGGTTAGCTTTAGAAGAACTTTGAAGCAAAGGAGAATCAAGCCAGAAGAACCTTGATACAGCCAGTAAGAAGCAGTATGCCATTTACATAGCCACAGCCAGGGGCCAGTTCAATGTGTTAAATGGCTCTTTTGCTTCGGAATTGGTCGGTGAGAAATACTGGAAGGAGAACAAGCCCATGGAACTTCATTATACACCCACAAAGGAGCACGGATGAGGTTTCACTGAAGCCCATTCTGAGAATGGACTTTTTTTATCGCTTATTTCTTTAATATTAAAGATGTACTGTCATTACTTTTATGGACAGGAAGAAAAAAAAAACGATGAACGGGAAACAAAGGGAGTGTTAGACAGAGGAGGAAAGGCTGGAACATTGAGGAGAAATCGCAAGATAAATGGAACAAGCAGAGCTAATGCAGGGAACTAAAGGAGGTTTTAAATAAAAGTCCAAGTAGTCAAACTTCACCGAGAAGTTTGAGAATGTACTAAATCCGTAAAACAAGAAAAAGAAGGTAGTAAAGACAAGAACAAAGAACACAGTTGAGCTCTTTGCAAAAACACTTTTTAATGTGAACCTTTGTATATTGTTTTGGTTTTCTGAACCTCATGGAAGTGTTACTTATTTGAAATAAATGAGTTTAATTTTTTAAAACTGATGAGCTCTGGAAAATAAACAAATATGATTAGCAAAGCAAAAAAAAAAAAAACGGCACAGCATTCCATATCCAGATACCTCTCCCTCATAGACAGACTTTTAGACTTTGATTTTCTCTCTTAAAGAGGTTGCCAAGACTCACCCTGAAGTGCATCAGAGGAAGATGAGTAAAGGGGGAGGACTGGCGGATGGACACCGGCCAGGTGTGTAAAGTTTGAGCACCACGCCTGGAGGACTCGCAACGCAGCTGGTTGACTCTGCCGTGTGTCTGATGTCGGGAGATGCTGGGACAAGCCTTGGGCCAGCATCTGCTTGGCAGAACCCCAAGTGCCACCTTGGGCCAGGGCTCTCCAGGCATCTGAGAGCTGCTGCAGAGCAGACATGCCCCAGCCCCTCCGCCAGCAGCGAGGAGGCAGCTCAGGCCCCGCTCCATGTCTAAAGCCCCAAGACAGGGACACGGAGAGGCCTGGGGACTGTGCAGCGTGGGTCCATCGGTTTGGCTTCCTCCCAGACAGGTGAGAACCGAGGGCAGTGCAGCCTGGGGACCTTGAAACAGAAAAGGGGCCCATGGGAAGGTGGCTCCGTGTAGGGCCCGCCTGCCGGGGAGGCATGGGGAAGGGGCAGGCGCCGACTGACCAGGCAGAGGCAGCCCCCGCCCCATTCCAGCAGGCGCCCTGGGCTCCTGGAGCCTGAGTGCTGGGCACTGTCGTGCTCTCTGAGCACAGGACTTGCCAGGGCTTCCTCCTGAAGGCTCTCATCCTCCAATCCAGGCCCCGTGCAGCTCTGCTGGGCTCTGAGGTCCCAGGCCCCATGCAGCTCTGCTGGGCTCTGAGGTCCCAGGTCCGTGCAGCTCTGCTGGGCTCTGAGGTCCCAGGCCCCGTGCAGCTCTGCTGGGCTCTGAGGTCCCAGGCCCCGTGCAGCTCTGCTGGGCTCTGAGGTCCCAGGCCCCGTGCAGCTCTGCTGGGCTCTGAGGTCCCAGGACTCAGAGCTGAATCCTCACATTCACTTCCACAGGGCCAGGCAGGGACCGCGTCCACTTGCTGGGCGTGGCTCACCCACTTCAGGGGCTCCCATCTTCTCCCAGCGGCTGTAGATGAGCCACCTGCCCCCTCTCTTGGCCCACTCCTGCCCTGGGGCCTCCTCTGGGCTGGGGAAGAGAAGGCCCCTGTTCACTCACTGTGTGACTCTCTTAGCACCTCTTGGGCTATAGGAAGTGAGTAGCATTTGTGATAGCCCGGGCTGACTCTATGAGGCGAGGGGGGCTTTCAGGCCAGCAGGGCTAGGAGAGAGGAGGTGGAAGGTGGTGCTGAGTTCTGGGGGCACCTGGTGTGGGTTTGCTTCACCTCTTGTGACACTGGGCAGCTGAGCTGGGTACCCCAAGGTTGGAGATAGAAGGGCCGTCAGCAGAAGTGGGAGTGCCCACAGGTGTGCGCGAGGTGGGGGAGGCATAGAAACAGAAGGGTGGAACTGGCAGCTGGGGTTGTCCGGTGGCCACTGGTGACACCCTTGCCACTGGCTGTGAGTGACTGAGTTCTGATGAATTGCACCAACTGGCCTGTGGAACCTAAAGTCTGAGCTGGACTTTGGAACTGAGCTCTTCTCCCAGGATCCGAATGCCTTCTCGTCCCCGCAGTGGCTGGGGTGCCTGAGGATGATCGGATAGAGCAAGGAGGGCCAGCTCTGGGGATCCAATCAAGAGGGGATGGGAGGTTCACGCTGAAGCTCAGAGAAGACTTTGGAACAGACCATCAGCCCCGTGGAGGCACACGGGCTGACGACACTCCAGGACGCGCCGATGGAGATGCCAGTGAACAGCAGAATAATGACGAGGTCAAAATCAGAGACACCGTTGAAAGCTAGGCTCCAGTGACTTGGCCACACTCGTGACAAGCTCAAGGGTGCCCAGTGGGGCTAATCAAGCCTCAGGAAAGGCGGGTGCCCTGTGGGTTGTGAGCTCACCCAGTGACTGGCTTGCATAGTGAGGACCCTGAGAGAGACCTTGACTCCAGCATCATGTGTCTCCAGCGGGAATGTGCGCTGTCAGAGGAACCCCAGCCCAGAGGAGGCCCCAGGGGAAGGCGTTGGTCTGTGGGGGTCCGGGGGCAGGGGAGTCCGGTAGGAATATGGGCCCTACCCTCTTCAGGTTCATCTCTGTTTTTATCAGACTAGATGCTAGGAGGGCTTGGATGGGCTTTGGGAGGGTGGATGTGGCTGAGGGTGTATCGGACAGTTTGGTGACATGGATGGAGCTGGAACTGACACAAAGAGAGGCTGCCACAGATAATCTGCCAAGAGAGAGGAAGGTGAGAGGGAAGGAGTGGGGAGGGAAGGAAGATGCGAGGTAGAGAGGGCCTGCTGGACTGGGGCCAGGAGGGAGTGGTGGCTGGCTAGTGACAGGCGGCTAGCACATCCCCTGTGTCTCCACACAGCAGGGGGAGAAGCCGGGAAGGAGATACCTGCCTCTGCGGGCTTCCAGAAGCCTCTCTACTTGCCCCTTTTCCAAGGCTAGGCAGGGGAGTGTCTGCAGAGGTCGTTTCCTTCTGGAATGCAGGTCCCAGTGCATTGAGGAGCCCTCTTGTGAATGAAGCCAAAAGTGGCCCTGAGTGTCTGATGGCAGAGGCAGAGGGGGAGCCTGGTGCACAGTGACCTTGCAGACACTTATTGGGCTCTGGGGTCCCTTGAATCCTTGCTGCTGAAACTGTTTACCACAGATTGGGACTTGCACCCATGTGCTGGGACCCGAACCCAGTCAAAACCCAGTTTGGGACTTGAATCCACGTGGCTGGGACTCCAACCCAGTCAAAACCTTGCTTGGGACTCAAACCCAGCCAAAACTCTGATTGGGACTTGAACACATGTGGCTGGGACTCAGACCCAGCCAAAACCTTGCATGGGACTCAAATTCAGTCAAAACCTCGCTTGGGACATGAACCCACGTGGCTGGGACTCAGGTCAGTTCACTTCAGTCGCTCAGTCATGTCCGAGTCTTTGTGACCCCATGAACCGCAGCACGCCAGGCCTCTCTGTCCATCACCAACTCCCGGAGTCCACCCAAACCCATGTCTATTGAGTCGGTGATGCCATCCAACCATCTCATCCTCTGTCGTCCCCTTCTCCTCCTGCTCTCAATTTTTCCCAGCACCAGGGTCTTTTCAAATGAGTCAACTCTTCACATCAGGTGGCCAAAGTATTAGAGTTTCAGCTTCAACATCAGTCCTTCCAATGAACAGCCAGGACTGATCTCCTTTAGGATTGAGTGTTTGGATCTCCCTGCAGTCCAAGGGACTCTCAAGAGTCTTCTCCAACATCACAGCTCAAAAGCATCAGTTCTTCGGTGCTCAGCTTTCTTTATAGTCCAACTCTCACATCCATACATGACCACTGGAAAAACCATAGCTCCACTGGAAAAACGGATTCAAACACAGCCACAACCCACAGTTCCTGGTTTCAGGGCCTAATGAAGCTCAGATTCTTGATGTCTCCTCGCAGAAAGAATTCAGTGAGAGACAAAGTGATAGGTAAGAAGTGGATTTATTCAGATTCAGAGAGAAACACACTCCACTAACAGGGTGTGGACTACTGCAAAGGGCGAGTGTGGCCAGGAAATGTGCTGTGG
The DNA here is from genome assembly GCA_006410675.1 of Oreotragus oreotragus. Taxonomy (NCBI): domain Eukaryota; kingdom Metazoa; phylum Chordata; class Mammalia; order Artiodactyla; family Bovidae; genus Oreotragus; species Oreotragus oreotragus. The sequence continues at coordinate 63,747 of SJYX01023869.1, read as the reverse complement.
TTAGTTTTTATAGGCTGGGTAATTTCATATGCTAATAAGTGGGAAGATTATTCCAACTATTTGGGGGGAGGGGCGGAGATTTCCAGGATTTCGGCCCCGCCCACTCCTCGGTGGAGAGCCTTGGAACCATCCTGGCACCTCTGGGTGTGTCTTTCACTTGCTGATCAGGATCAAGTTCTAGTCTTGTCTGCCATCTTGGTCCCATTTGAGTCTAATTGGTTTATGTTGTGTCCTTGGGCTATTTTTTGGGCTCAAAAATCACTGCAGATGGTGATTGCAGCCATGAAATTAAAAGACGCTTACTCCTTGGAAGAAAAGTTATGACCAACCTAGATAGTATATTCAAAAGCAGAGACATTACTTTGCCGACTAAGGTCCGTCTAGTCAAGGCTATGGTTTTTCCTGTGGTCATGTATGGATGTGAGAGTTGGACTGTGAAGAAGGCTGAGCGCCAAAGAATTGATGCTTTTGAACTGTGGTGTTGGAGAAGACTCTTGAGAGTCCCTTGGACTGCAAGGAGATCCAACCAGTC
>SJYX01023869.1:45129-62986 GCA_006410675.1 Oreotragus oreotragus | reverse complement strand
GGAGGAGAAGGGGACGACAGAGGATGAGATGGCTGGATGGCATCACGGACTCGATGGATGTGAGTCTGAGTGAACTCCGGGAGATGGTGATGGACAGGGAGGCCTGGCGTGCTGAGATTCATGGGGTTGCAAAGAGTTGAACACGGCTGAGTGACTGAACTGAACTGACTGGGCTACGTCATTCTTTCAAAAGTTGTGCCCTGCCCCTTTTGCTCCTGTTACACTACCAGCCAGGTGGGGAAAGCGAGGCACAGAGAGAGCAAGGGCCCGCCTGAGGTTGTAGTGGCAGTGGCTCTACTGCACTCCTGACTTCTCCCCCTGCTTGTCTTCAGAACCAGATCCACTCGCTGCAACCCACCTGCCCATTGCCAGACGGACCCCATGGTCTATTTGTGGAGAACCCAGGGCGTCGCCAGAAGTTTCTCCTTCCGGTGGCCATGTTTGCCAGCATGCACTGGTCCAGCTTGACCGACTGTCTTTTCTTCTGAACGTGCCCTTGACCCTGGCTAAGGTATCTGGCCAGAATTTTTTGCCCCCACTCCTACCCCTGCTGGCAGGCACTGGTGGCCGGCTGCCCAGACCGGGTTTTAAATATCTGTCTGAAGTTTTGGTAAATGGCTCATTTAGAAACTTGACTTTCAGAAAACTGGTCAATTAAGGTCACTTTGTTAATTGGCTTTTAGAGAATTGATTTCCCATATCCTGATCCAGACTCTTTCCCAGGATGCCCTGAGGTGCCCTAGTGGGTCTATGGGAACGCCAGAGAGAGGTGATGTCTGTGGAGCATCCCATCAGTGGTCCCAATGGGCGTCCACAGAGACCCCATGGGCTTCCTGGCCATGTTCAGGGACAGCTCGTTCCCTGGTCCAGGGATGCGGAGTCACAGGCATATCCATCACCTGGTGGGGAGGCTTGTCTGGAGGGTGGCCGGTCCCAGCTAGCTCACCACTCAAGCCTGGGGTTCCCAAGCTCTCTTCCAGGGCCCCTGAGGCTGGCAGAGTGTGCTCCACCCCCAGCTTCTCTCTTCTGACCTCCTTGTTGTTGTTCAGTTGCTAAGTTGTGTCCGACTCTTTGCCCCACCTCCACGGACTACAGCATGCCAGGCTTCCCTGTCCTTCACTGTATCCGGGAGCTTGCTCAAACTCATGTCCATCAAGCTAGTGATCCCATCCAACCTTCTCATCCTCTCCTCCTCTTGCCTTCAGTCTTTCTCAGCTTCAGGGTCTTTTCCAGTGAGTCAGCTCTTCACCTCAGGGGCCAAAGTATTGAAGCTCCAGCTTCAGTATCAGTCCTTCCAATGAACATTCAGGGTGATTTCCTTTAGGATTGACTGGTTTGATCTCCTTGCTGTCCAAGGGACTCTCAAGAGTCTTCTCCAGTGCTACAATTTGAAAGCATCATTTCTTTAGCGCTCAGCCTTCTTTATTGTCTAACTGAGAGAGCTAATTCTTAGGTAGGTTAGTAAGGAGTCCAGGGCCCTCAAGGAAGAGAAAAGAACAAGCATTTTTTTCTAGACTGCTTTGTCTTAGTCACAGAAGACATTATTTTCTTTAAGCCCGCAGCTAATGGTACAGAACAAAACTCATCTTGCTCAAGGATATGTTTTTCCTTAAGCTCTGTACCAATGATTATATAACAATAATGTATCTTGCTCGAGGATATGTTTCTCCTTCTTAACAAGAACCTTCTGACTAATCGTGTTATCTTAAGCTGTATGTTGTGGGAGTGGGTCTGGTAAAAGTATATAAGGCCTTGCTAAGACTAGCGGGGAGCACTCTCTGTCCCCCTTCCAATGAGGATATAAGAAGGTTCCTCTGTCCTTTTTCACTGTAATAAAACTTATGCCATACAAGAGCCCTGAGTGATCAAGCCTGGATCCCTGATCCCGAAGCTAAATCTTTGGAGATCATGAATCTGACATCATTCACTGTAAGCCATCATAACTCACACCCACACATGACTACTGGGAAAACCATAGCTTTGACTCTACAGACCTTTGTTGGCAAAGTAATGGCACTGCCCTCCCTGGCTCCTGCTTTTAAGCACATACAACAACCCTTCCCTTTGGTCAGATGTTGAGTCTCTTTTCCTGGGATGCTGGCTTGTGAATCCTGCCTCTGACGTCTGCTGGGGATTCACTGGGTCGAGGTGGGAGCTTTGCCTAAGACTGCGCTGCTGCTTGAAATCCCTGAGACACACTAGAGGCCCCTCCTCCTTCAGGACAGTCCTGCTGCCCAATGCCCAAATTGGAGGGGTTTGCTTCTCCCAGAAATAAAAAGGCAAGGAAGCAGGCTCCAGTGAGACAAGTGTCTGTGAGCTCACACTTGTTGCTCCACACGGGGCTGCTGGCCTGGCCTGGCTGGTGAGCTCAGCCCCACCCCGCCCCAGACAGGAGCCTCTCTGAACCCTCACCTGGATGCCGTAGTGCCCTTCCCGAGCCCCACGGCCTTCGTCCTCTCTCCAGCTGCCTCGTCCCCCGCCCCGCCTTCACTCGCTCACCTGTGGAAGCTCCACCTGGGATGGTGGCCCCCACCAAGCTCTGTCACCTCCAGACCCGTGCCCACTGCCCCGACTCAGGGAGCTGCTGCCTCTCCTCTGTCCTCCCCCGACAGCAGAGTCTCAGGGGAGTCAGTGGGCCGCATTCGGCCTGCTCCCCACTGACCACTGTGTGGCCCTGGACAGGCTGTGGCCTCCTTGAGCCAGACTGTCCTGCTGCTCCCCCAGGCATTCCTGGGAGAGGCGGTGGCAGTGGAGCCAGGGCGGTGGAGGGGGCTCTGGTTTTGTCCTTTCTAAGACAGGGTTGGGGTCAATTACCCACATCTCCGGAGTTCAGCTTCCTGCCTGCATCACAAGACCATTGTGGGCAATGACAGGCGATGCTTGAGATCCTGCCGGCCTGGTACCCAAGGGACTCCAGAGCCACTGGCCCTGGCGCCATGCTCCCTGCCAGCCCCACCCCAGCCCCATCACTCATTCCTGCCACCCCCTATACCCCCGTCTTTGAGCTGCCCCTCCTCTATGAAGACCCCAGGAGCCGAGAGGGGGCTTGCAGCCAGAGGCTTCCGGGCGGCACGGACAGCATTTGCTCCTGTTGGTCCTTTTAGAAACAGGGGAGGGAGGAGATGGGGTGGGGAAGGGGTGGAGGAGGAGAAATGGCCCCTGAGCTTGGACACTGCCTGGGTTTGGTCCAGCAACTGGATGACCGTGTCCCCCAGCACATGTGTGTTTCCTATACAACCACGTGACTCTGTTCCAGAGCTGTGCCTATGCCATTGCTGCTGTCCCGAGGGCCAAGTGGGGTCCTTGGATGCTGGAGGGAAGGGCCTGATGTGGGTGATGCCAGGACCCACAGCGCTGGGTCTGCAGGCTCCAGGTTAGAAAGTGGAACCCAGGGAGGTGGGCTGCAGAAATAGTAACAAAAGCAACAAGCCATGCTGTTCTGTGTGGACAAGCCTGCCTGGCTCTCTGAGGGCGGGGACACTTCCGTCCCCAATCAGACCCTCGGGGACACTCAGGGCCACTCTTGCGCAGGGACTCATGATTCAGAGGGAGGGACAGAGGCCATGGTCTCGGAGTCACGGTGCTGCCTGCAGGGCCTCTCAGAATGTAGACGGAGGTTAACATTCTCTTAGTCTCAACTCAGCACTGAGAAGCTATCAGATCTAATGCCTTAGGGCAAATGGAGGGATTCCATGTTTTGATGAATGAAGATAATGCAACTCTGCATGTGCTGAAAACTTTTCATTTTAGGACGCTTTCCCTATCATGGGGCTTTCCTGGTGGCTCAGACAGTTAAGAATCTTCCTGGAATGCAGGAGACCTGGGTTCGATCCCTGGGTTGGAAAGATACCCTGGACAAGGGAATGGCTACCCACTCCAATATTCTTGCCCAGGAAATTCCGTGGACAGAAGAACCTGGAGGGATACAGTCCACGGGGCCGCAAAGAGTCAGACACGACTGAGCAACTAACACTTTCCCCATCATGGAAACATTAGGTTGAACTATAGTATTTTCAAGCGGGAATATTTGGGGAGGGGAGCTTTTCTGTTTTTGTTCAGGAGCCGGGAGGACAGGCCTCTGCAGCGAGGGCTGCCCAGTTTGGACTCTCCCCTCTCTGGTCCCCACAATGCTCTGTCCCTTCTGGCTGCCAAGAAGAAGCTGGATGCCTTTCTCTGGTTTCTTATCAGCTCTCCATCCATTTCTTGGCAAAACTCTGTTAGCCTTTGCCCTGCTTCATTTTGAACTCCAAGGCCAAATTTGGTGGTTACACCAGGTTTCTCTTGACTTCCTTCTTTTGCATTCCAGTCCCCTATAATGAAAAGTACATCTTTTGGGGGCGTTAGTTCTAGAAAGTCTTGTAGGTCTTCAAGAGTTTCGCCGAGAGAACGCACTGGTCATAGCAAACACCCTCTTCCAACAACACAAGAGAAGACTCTACACATGGANATTCCAGTCCCCTATAATGAAAAGTACATCTTTTGGGGGCGTTAGTTCTAGAAAGTCTTGTAGGTCTTCAAGAGTTTCGCCGAGAGAACGCACTGGTCATAGCAAACACCCTCTTCCAACAACACAAGAGAAGACTCTACACATGGACCTCACCAGATGGTCACTACCAAAATCAGATTGATTATATTCTTTGCAGCCGAAGATGGAGAAGCTCTTTACAGTCAGCAAAAACAAGACCAGGAGCTGACTGTTGCTCAGATCATGAACACCTTATTGCCAAATTCACATTTAAATTAAGAAAGTAGGGAAAACCACGAGACCATTCTGGTATGATCTAAATCAAATCCCTAATGATTATACAGTGGAAGTGAGAAATAGATTCAATGGATTAGATCTGATAGACAGAGTGCCCGAAAAACTATGGACAGAGGTTTGTAACATTGTGCAGGAGTCAATGACCAAGACCATCCCCAGGAAAAAGAAATACAAAAAGGAAAAATGGCTGTCTGAGGAGGCCTTACAAACAGCTGAGAAAAGAAGAGAAGCTACAGGCAAAGGAGAAAAGGAAAGTTATACCCATCTGGATGCAGAGTTCCAAAGAATAGCAAGGAGAGATAAGAAAGCCTTCCTCAGTGATCAATGCAAAGAAATAGAGGAAAACAGTAGAATGGGAAAGACTAGAGATCTCTTCAAGAAAATCAGAGATACCAAGGGAACATTTCATGCGAAGATGGGCCCAATAAAGGACAGAAATGGTCTGGACCTAACAGGGGCAGAAGATGTTAAGAAGAGTTGGCAAGAATACACAGAAGAACTGTTCATGACCCAGATAACCACCATGGTATGCTCCCTCACCTAGAGCCAGACATCCTGGAATGTGAAGTCAAATAGGCCTTAGGAAGCATCACTACGAACAAAGCTAGTGGAGGTGACGGAATTCCAGTTGAGCTCTTTTAAATCCTAAAAGTTGATGCACTCAATATGCCAGCAGATTTGGAAAACTCGGCAGTGGCCATAGGACTGGAAAAGATCAGTTTTCATTCCAATCCCAAAGAAGGTGAAGGTGAAGTCACTCAGTCGTGTCCGACTCTTTGCGACCCCGTGGACTGTAACCTACTAGGCTTCTCCAGGCAAGAATACTGGAGTGGATTGCCATTTCCTTCTCCAGAGGATCTTCCCGACCCAGGGATCAAACCCGGGTCTCCCGCATTGGAGGCAGACGCTTTAACCTCTGAGCCACCAGGGAAACCCTAATCCCAAAGAAAGGCAATGCCAAAGAATGTTCAAAGTGAAAGTGAAAGTGAAGTCGCTCAGTCGTGTCCGACTCTTTGCGACCCCATGGGGTGTAGCCTACCAGGCTTCTCCGTCCATGGGATTTTCCAGGCAAGAATACTGGAGTGGGTTACCATTTCCTTCTCCAGAGGATCTTCCCGACCCAGGGATCAAACCCGGGTCTCCCGCATTGGAGGCAGGCGCTTTAACCTCTGAGCCACCAAACTACCGCACAATTGCATCCATTCCACACAACAGCAAAGTAATATTCAAAATTCTCCAAGCCAGGCTTCAACAGTATGTGAACAGAGAACTTCCAGATGTTCATGCTGAACTTAGAAAAAGGCAGAGGAACCAGAGGTCAAATTGTCAACATCCGTTGGATCATTGAAAAAGGAAGAGAGTTCCAGAAAGACATCTACTTCTGCTTTATTGACTAGGCCAAAGCCTTTGACTGTGTGGATCACAACAAACTGTGGAAAATCCTTAAAATGATGGGGATACCAGACCACCTGACCTGCCTCTTGAGAAATCTGTATGCAAGTCAAGAAGCAACAGTTAGAACTGAACATGGAACAACATGGTTTTCCCATGGTTCCAAATAGGAAAAGGAGTACATCAAGGCTGTATATTGTCATCCTGATTATTTAACTTCTATGCAGAGTACATCCTGTGTATGCTAGGCTGGATGAAGCACAAGCTGGAATCAAGATTGCCACAAGAAATATCAATAACTTCAGATATGCAGATGACACCATCCTTATGGCAGAAAGTGAAGAACTAAAGAACCTCTTGATGAAAGTGAAAGAGGAGAGTGAAAAAGCTGGCTTAAAACTCAGCATTCAGAAAACTGAGATCATGGTATCTGATCCCATCACTTCATGGCAAATAGATACAGAAACAATGGAAACAATGACAGACTTTATTTTGGGGGGTCTTCAAAATCCCTGCAGAATGTGACTGCAGACATGAAATTAAAAGACGCTTGCTCCTTGGAAAGAAAGNCAGCATTCAGAAAACTGAGATCATGGTATCTGATCCCATCACTTCATGGCAAATAGATACAGAAACAATGGAAACAATGACAGACTTTATTTTGGGGGGTCTTCAAAATCCCTGCAGAATGTGACTGCAGACATGAAATTAAAAGACGCTTGCTCCTTGGAAAGAAAGCTGTGACAAACCTAAAGAGCATATTAAAAAAAGCATCACTTTACTGAAAAAGGTCCTTCTAGTCCAAGCTATAGCTTTTCCAGTAGTCATGTATGGATGTGAAAGTTGGACTATAAAGAAAGCTGAGCGCCAAAGAATTGATGCTTTTGAACTGTGGTGTTGGAGAAGACTCTTGAGAGTCCCTTGGACTGCAGGGAGATCCAACCAGTCAATCCTAAAGGAGATTAGTCCTGAATATTCATTGGAAGGACTGATGCTGAAGCTGAAACTCCAATACTTTGGCCACCTGATGGGAAGAACTGCGTCATTGTAAAAGACCCTGATGCTGGGAAAGATGGAAGGCAGGAGGAGAAAGGGACGACAGAGGATGAGATGGTTGGGTGTTATCACTTGATGGACATGAGTATGAATAAGCTCCCGGAGTTACTGATGGACAGGGAAGACCCCATGGACTGGTGTGCAGCAGTCCATGGGGTTGCGAAAAGTCGGATATGAATGAGCGATTGAACTGAACGTCATCCATTTGGGTGATGACCTTCTTGCCAGTATACCCCTGCAGAGTGAAGCCAGCTCCCCACATACTGACCAGAGGGTTGCAGAGTCTTCCTACCTGGGAGTAGAAAGGAGCTCGGCTTCTGAGTGTTCAGACAGTGGAGAGCCCTGGCTTCTGGAATGGCCAGCAAGGAGCAAACCAGATACACTTCAGAAGGCAGCAGAGGGCATATGGGCCAGCACAGCTTTACCAGGTTGGATACCAAGGCCAGGGCCTCCCACCCGCACACACCCATACTGATCATAAACCGGGACCCCACCGTCTCAGATGGGCTTAAGTGCTCTCGTCTCTGCAGGGTCCACGGGGGCTCCACTGCTGCAGCCTTGACCACAGTCTCCCTTCTGACAGCTCCCATCCTAGCCTCTTGAGGCCTGGGAGGTGCTGGGCCTGAGTGCCCCCAGACCCCTCACTGAGCTCGGCTCTCGGAGCAGACCTGACGCCCGAGGATGGGGGTCCCGGGCTCCACTGCCTTGCCATCCTGTGTGGCTGGTGTCACTCTGCTGGGAGGCCCAAGGTGGATGTGGGGACATGGGGGTGTCTTTCTGTCACTGCATGGTGCTCCGGCCATCTGTGCAGTGTGACCTGGCCTCCCTTGATCGCACCCTCTCTTCCTATCCCTCCCATGTCAAGGGGTGTCACCTCCCGTGTGAACTGTCCTGGAACCCTGTCTACCCGTCTGCCTCTGGGGGAGCTGCCCTAGCCAGCCCCCTGCTTTTGCCTTAACATCCCATCTGGCCTCATCCTGTCTCTCTTTTGGGGTCCCTGAAGCCTCATTGCCCAGGCAGAGGGTAGAGTGGGCCTGCCTTTGGCCAAGCACTGCTTGCTCTCTGCTTGTAAGAGGAAGGAGGAAGGTGGAGGCAAAAGTAGGGGTGCATAGGGGTACGAGCAAGCTGGGTGCCCACTGCATGGACCCATCCAATGTTAGGGACTCGAGCCAGTATCCTTGAGAGCCGGTGTGGCCCCCAAACCTGGGACAGTAGAGCCCCATGGTTACATAAAGTTCTCCTTACATAACGGGCGTGAAGAGACATGAAAAGCCCCGGGCAAGTCAGAACCACTGCCAGTGGGTGGGGCCTCGACAGACAAAAGCCAGGGAAGAGGTGAGTAAGGGCTGGAAAGCCCCCACCCCACAGGAAGGGGAGTCTGGGCCGGCAGCCCTGCCAGAGAAAGTGGTGGACAGACAGACTGGCACGGAGGCCGCTGCCCGCTCCCAGAGGGGGCCCACGCCATGCAGGCGGCCTCTGGATTCCGAGCCTCCAGCCCCTGGCCTCCGTGACATCGCTGTCACCCATGACGGGCCTGCATGTGTCCTGGGTCTTGCTGCAGGCCTGGCACCTGCCCTCATGACAGGGCCCCCTCTTGTCTGTGCCAGCCCCTCTCTTCTCGCCTGGATTTAGAGTCCACTCTAGTCATCCAGGATCATCCTACCCTGGGGTCTTAGCTCAGTCACACCTGCACAGACCCTACTTCCACGTAAGGTGACATGCTCCGGTTCCAAGTGTCAGGACACAGCCGTGTTTGGGGGACCCCCTTCCACCCACTCCAGTTGACATTGGAAGATCCCCTGACTCCTGACTCTGCTGGGAACACAGGGAGGGGTCCTGGGGACCCAGTCCAGGACAGAGCTGGCAGCCCAGGGCCCATCTCTGTGAGCATCTCTGCTGCCCTCTGAACCCCAAACACGACGACCCCTCTCTGAGCTGAGTTAGGTCCTGGTCGCCCACCCCTGCCCCCACTCAGCTCACCTGGGCCACTTATCTCAGGAGAGCCCCAGGTGGTTCCCTCCCTGGGATGCAGAGCTTCACCCAGACCCCCGACTGGTCCCCTGGCTGCTCTGGACAAGCCCGGGATTGGAGGGCAGGGTGCCCAGACCTGTTCTCAGGCTCGGAGGCACTGAGGATGGAGTGGAGGGGGCAAGAAGAGGGAGAAGGAGATGAAGAGGGGACCAAGGTGCCCCAGAACCCTAAGGCCTTATTCCAGGGTGTCCCCATCCCCAGCATTAGCTCCCCAGCACCACCAGGCCCCTTTCAGGCAGCACACTGCCCACCACACCCAGGCCTCTGACACAAAAGCCTTCCTGCCCATCTCTTCCATCACTGGCCCCCTGGGGCCGAGAGGCTGTGTCTGATGGGGGGTGAGGGTGTGAGGAGGCTGTTTTGCTCTCAGTTCCTCTGCTGGGAGGGGGGCCGGCCCTGGCCTTTGCCCTCCCGCCTTGACCTGAGCTGCGCTCCCGGGCCCCCAGGCCCTCCCCTCTGTGGTTGTCCCTGGAGGGCAGATACATAAAAATAGCTCTGTCTTACTAAGCCACAAGCCTCTTTTTTTGGGATGCAGGGCCTGTCTTTCAGCTTCATGGGACAAGCCCCAGATGACACAGAGAGGGGTGGCTCGTCCACACGGGCCCAGCTGTCCCAGCCAGTCAGCCTCACCCACCCTCAACTGCTGCCTGTCCTGTGGGGCCGTGTCCCTTCCTGCCCTCCCGAGGGACCCTGTGGGCATGGAGAGCTTGCCCTGCTGGCCCCACGCTGTCCCTTTTTAGAGCAGGGAGGGGCCCCCAGGAGGTCTCTCAGCTGCTGCTCTGCCTGCGGCCCCAGCGCAGCACCTGGGGGTTGGGGGAGCCCAGGCCTGATCTCGGGCACACAGTCCAGCTGATGGGCAGGGACGCCGTCCACAGCCACAGACAGGAGCCTGCAGCCCTTCTTCCTTCCAGGCTGGAAAGCAGTCTGGATGTTTTCTTCCCAGGAAATAGCCAGACAAGGAACGTACTCAGAGGACCCCAGGATGGGGAGTGAGGGTACTCACGGGAGCTCTGGGGCTGCTGAGCTCACCAGGCCACCTGGGATTTCCAGCTATGTGGGTGAGAACCCACTCCTGTCCCCCCGCAGTGGAGGGACGTGGGGCCCCACGAGGCTGCCTCCACAAGGAATGAGGGAACCCGCCTGGGGGTGGGGGGCACCCCGGGCAGTGTGGTCAGCAGACCCGCTGGCCTCTGAACAGAAGCTCCACCAGTCTTCAAGGTCCTGGAAGCCCATGGTGGTCCTAGCCCCGGGGCCGAGGCTCAGTCGTCACGTGTGGTCCCTGGTTAAGCCCAGGGTCAGCGCTGGTCCTGGATCCAGGACTCGCCTGCCTTCAGCCCTGCTCCTCCCTCCTTGCCTTGCTGGGTGATTGCCGACTCACCGTGGAATGGTGTTTAGTAAATGCTGGCTGTGATCCTGAGCCTTGGGTTGGGAGTTCAGACGGTTGACTTTGACCGTGGCCGCCAATCGACTGGGTTTTGTCTCCTTTCCACTGTTTGCTTTGTTTGTCCCCCTGGCCTCTGTCCCTCTGTTCCCTTCTCTGCTTTCTTACTTCAGTGTTTCTCCATGTTCACTTAAATTTGTCCTTTGGCTTTTCAAATATTGAGGGCAGGAGAAGAAAGGGGCAACAGAGGATGAGATGGTTGGATGGCATCACTGAGGCAATGGTCATGAGTTTGAGCAAATTCCAGGAGATAGTGAGGGACATGGAAGCCTGGCGTGCTGCAGTTCACAGGGTCGCAGAGTCAGATTCGACTGAGCAACTAAACGTGTTAGAATCACACGTCGTGGAGGCTTTTCAGGGTGACTTCTTACACTTGGCAATATGTATTCAGGCTTCCTCCATGTCTTTCTGTGGCCTCTGCTTTTCTGTGAGAAATCAACCATCACCTGAATTGCTGTTTCCCTACACATCAAAGGCTTCCCTGGTGGCTCAGCTGGTAAAGAATCTGCCCGCAATGCAGGAGACTCTGGTTCAATTCCTGGGTCGGGAAGATCCCCTGGAGAAGGGACAGGCTACCCACTCCAGTATTCTTGGGCTTCCCTGGTGGCTCAGCTGGTAAAGAATCTGCCTGCAATGCGGGAGACCTGGGTTTGATCCCTGGGTTGGGACGATTCTCTAGAGTAAGGGAAAGGCTACCCACTGCAGTATTCTGGCCCGGAGAATTCCATGGACACATAGTCCATGGGGTCAGAAAGAGTCGGACATGGCTGAGCAACTAAGTAAGAACAAAGTGTTAGAATCACACATGGTGTGGTCTTTCACACACTACGCATCATGTATCATTTCTCCTTCAGCTGAAGACTTTTTCTTTATCCTTTTCTTTTTAAAAAAATCAGTTTTCTTATGATGTGTCTGGGTGCGGTGTTCCTTGACTTCAGCCTCTTTGGGACTTGCTGAGCTGGTGGAAACTGCATTTACGTCTTTCCCCAAATTTGGGACGTTTCATGCTATTATTACTTCAGATGTTTTTCCGTACCATTTTTCCCTCCTCTCCTCTGGGACTCAAATGACACAGACGTTAGATACTGTCTCTCAGGTCCCAGAGGCTCTGCTCATTTTCCTTTCCAGCCTTCTTTTCCTCTCTATTGTTTAGGTTGGAACTCATGGCTACACGTTCACAGGCTTCCCTGTCATTGCCATTCTGCTATTAAGTTGTTGATGAAAGCAATCAATACACAATCAATAATAAGATAGAAAAGAGTTTTATTTGAGCCAAACGGGGATCTAACCCAAAGCCCGCTTCCCAGATTATTCTGAGAAGCTGCTCCACAGAAGCAGAGTTTTCAGCACAGGTTTGCGTTTTCTCTGAATAAAGAACATTAACAAGTCAGGGATACTTTCCTTCACGGTTTCAAAAACCAGACCAGCATTTGCACAGTGAGTTAGCATGGCCTTGGCACCTGATAAGGAGGCTTACCATCAAAGAATGTGTTCCAGGAAGGAGGCATTTAATCTTTTATTTTTACCACGGACAGTTTTTATTTCTGGACAGTGTGTCTTTTTCTTTACTAATTAAGGCAGATGTACAGCGTATGTTTGATAGACCACAAGCAGGCTGTTCTACTTAGCACCAAGTTCAAGCTAACTCACAGATAAGCCAAAACCACCTCCCTGCATCTCCATATATGAACATTTCCTTTTATCAAAGTCCATCCAGTGATCTTTTGAAGTTTCAGATAGTTAACCTTTCAGCTCGACAGTTTCTACTTCAGTCCTTTTTGGCTGTTTCTATTTCTCTAACGAGAATTTCTGTCTTTCCATTCATCTCAAGTGTATTTTCCTTTATTACATGGAGCAGAGTTGCAACAGGTGCTTGAAGTCTTTGTCAGAGAATTCCAGCCTCTGGGTCATCGTGGGGGCATCTAATCATTGTCTTTCTCTTGAGAATTTTGTGGTTCCTCATATGTCACTTTATTTTAGATTGCCTCCTGGACATTCTCAGCATTGCATTGTGTAGACTCTGGGTCTTATTAAAATCCTCTGGAAAATGTTATTATTATTGTTTTTTTTTTAATGCAAGCAGTGAGTCTAGTTGGGTAAGACCACAGGCTCCATGTCACCTCCTATGGGCTGAGGTCTCCATTTCAGATCAGCTGTCAAGGTCTTTGCTATGCGGCCATGGGTCAGCTCCAAGCAGGGCTCAGCAGGGAGCCTGGGACGGGACCAGCTTCGTACATAGAATTAGGAAGCCTCTTCTCCAGCTCTTTCCTCTCCAGACTTTCTCCTGCAGTCTTCAGCCCACAGGGACCCCATTTCTGCTTCCATCTAGAAGGATGGTGTTCTTCCCAAAGCTGTAGCTGCTGCTGCCTCCGCTGTCGTGAGTAGCAGGCTTTCCCTTCACCAGGAGCAGAGCCCACACTTGATGGTACAAAGTCATTTTGACCAGTGTAAGCAGTGCAATATTTTCAGACCACTGGATTCAGGTGTGAAAACTTGTGTCTGTATCCTTCAGAGAACTGGTTTAACCTGTATTTGAAAACCTCCATTCCTACTGATGGCAAGAAATACATTAATCAAATCAAAGGAAACCATGTCTTTTGTACTTTATTTTATTTTTCTAAAGTGGTTTAGTCTTTCTTTTTTAAAACATTCTTTATTTATTTGTCTGTGCAGTTTTTGTTGCAACACGTGAAATCTTTAGTTGCAGCGTGAGATCTCTTAGCTGTGGCATTTGGGATCTAGTTCCTGACCCAAGGTCTTACAACTGAAGAAAGACTCCATACTTTAGAGTTCCAAGTAAATTGTATTTGCTTTTGTATGGTGGTTTTTCAAAAATTAAAATGTAATGATTTCTGTATCTCCTAGCAGTATAAGGAAGACAGGAAAACCATATCTTTAATTTTTCTTTTGCTTTTTTGTTGATAATTTCTTCTGTCAGATTTTTTTCTGTTTCTCATAGGCTAATAAAAAGGAGGTGTTGTAGATTTAATTTAATTAGTTTATAGCTATATAAGGAAATGATGACTGTGTGAGCAAATGATACTTCAGTTTAATGCTAAATGTAATTTTGTAAGTAAATCAGGTTATATACATTCAATTTTTATTTCTCCCAGTTCATTAAAAAAAAATTGTTCCAATTAAAAACAAATGATTGAGGTATAATTGATTTACAGTGTTGTATCAATTTCAGGTATACAACAAAGTGAATCTGTTATACACTTATCCTTTCTTTTTTGGGCTTCCCTGGTGTCTCAGACGGTAAAGCTTCTGCCTGCAATGCGGGAGACCCAGGTTCGATTCCTGGGTCGGGAAGATCCCCTGGAGAAGGAAATGGCAATCCACTCCAGCACTCTTGCCTGGAAAAATCCCACGGACGGAGGAGCCTGGTAGGTTACAGTCCATGGGGTCACAAAGAGTCAGACATGACTGAGCGACTTCATTTTCACTTTCTCTGACCAGGGATGGAACTCGAGCCCCCTGCATTGAGAGTGTGGAGTCTTAGCCACTGGACCACCAGGGAAGTCTCCTGTCTTTTGTACTTTGAATTATTACATCTAGAGTTTTCTTTTCCCTGTCCACTGGTAAACAGCAATAGAGAGACTGGTCAGTGGGTAATTCGTGAGTTTCTGGGCTGCCTGCAGACAGCTGTGGCAGGGTGCCCACAACCAGCTCTGGAGGCAGCTCCGAGGGGCCTGACTTCAGCTGCAAAGTTGCCCTGGTGACCACAGTCCGGGGTCTCTCTGATCCTCCCAGAGCACCACAGAGGGTGGAGAGCAGCAGGCTGGCCAGCTGCAGCTCCTGGAGATGACCGCGCGCATCCACCTGGCCCTGCACGCCCCTCGTGGTCTGGGAGCCCCGGGGCTGCAACCGTCCTTCCTGCCGACCTCCCGCTGTGGGCTCCATCCTGCTCTGTTGGAAGGTCAAGGGGTTTGGCCAAGCCCATCATTTGCTTCAAACTGGGGTGGGGGGGGGCAGTGCCACGGCTGGTGGCCATCCCGGTGAGTGTTGTTATTGCTCTGTCTCTATGCCACGGCTACTTTTTGCGACCCCGTGGGCGGCAGCACGCCAGGCTCCTCTGTCCTCAACTATCTCCCAGGGTTTGCTCAGGTTCATATTCACTGAGTCAGTGATGCTATATAACCATCTCCTCCTACTGCCCCAGAGGGATGTGTTACTTTTAATCACCTTGCGGATAAATAATTACACAGCAGCAGTCCATTCCTACCTGAGTCTCCCCATATGAGGGGAGCTTCAGGAAGCTGAGCCATGTCCACGTGGCTTATTGTACTTCCTGGCACGTTGGGGTCCAGAGGGGGCTCCCCTGAGACCCAGGGCCCTGAGAGTCATACTCCAGCCAGCTCTTCTCTCAGGAACACTGAGGATGTTACTGTCACTGTGGAGACTAAACAGATGTCAGGGGGGGTGATGGGGCTTCAGAAGCTGAGCTCCTATAGGCTAAGAGGCAGACCCTGGGTTGTAACTCGGAAACACACAGACCTTCAGAGCTAGCATTCTGAGTGGGAGGGGGAGGTGGACGGAGAAACACTGTGGGGCCCTGGGACAGACCAGCCAGCGCATGACACCATGGGCAGGGAGGCGGGCGGCTGGCAGTTAACAGCCCAGCTTTGCTGGGAAGCACGCACGTGACTGTGATCACGGCACCCGCCTCGCTGCCTCAGTTCCCGTCTGCAGGGCTGGATGAGAGCAGGGCTGGTGTTGCTCTGGCTCCTGATATGCTGGTTGCCAGGGTTTTAAACACTTAGCAACGAGTGTAACTCGCCAAGCTCCTCCGTCCCTGGCATTTTCCAGTTAACAGTTAACGGCTGGGGGGCTGCAGAAGAGGGCCCTGCAGTTCAGCCTCAGGAGGAGAGGCCAGGTGGGTCTGTGGAGGAGGGAGGCCAGGCGTGTCCATGGCCCAGTGGATGTCACTGCAGGACCAAGTTGCTGCTCCGGAAGTTGGCACAGTCCTGGCAGGACCACCGGGTCCTCCCCTGACCAGCAGGCACATTCTCCAGATGGTGGCGAGGATGTAGCATCCACAAGAAGCCTCTGAGGCTGTGGAGCCTTGATCTGGGGCGCAGCTCGAACTTTCCTCTTGGCAGAGCCAGACTCGGAGGAACACCGACTCACAATGGGAGGAAACCCTGTTTCCTTTACTTTCTTAGGGAAAAAACTAAAGTTCAGAAGAAACACGTGGCAAGGGAGCACTTGGTTCTGACTCCCGGAATCTACAGGTGCCCGGTGTCATCGGGCGGGCGGAACGGGGCAGGCTCAAGCCGGGTCTCAGCCCAGCTTTGCTGGGAAGCACGCACGTGACTGTGATCACGGCACCCGCCTCGCTGCCTCAGTTCCCGTCTGCAGGGCTCGATGAGAGCAGAGCTGGTGTCGCTCTGGCTCCTGATATGCTGGTTGCCAGGGTTTTAAACACTTAGCAATGGGTGTAACTCGCCAAGCTCCTCCGTCCCTGGCATTTTCCAGGCAAGGATACTGAAGTGGGTTGCCATTTCCTCTTCCAGGGGATCTTCCCAACCCAGGGATCAAACTCACATCTCTTGCATTGCAGGTGGATTCTTTAGCATCTGAGTCACCGGGGAAGCCCTACAAATGAATTGCCTATGTTTAAAAAGAGGGACTGTCACCTAAACATCCAGCTTTCCTGGAAGCCAGTCTGCACGGGGGCACCGCCCTTGAGGCTTCAGGGCGGCCAGGACTCCGGGTCCGGTTCCCCGCTGTGTCCACCTGCTCTACCCCTTCTCCTGTCCCTTCTTGCCTGGCCTTTGCAGCCACTGAGTTCTCGTACTTGGTGCTGGGGTCTGCAAATGCCCGACAAGCTGTGCCACGTGGGCGGACGGTGACCGTGGCCACAGACCTGAGACCAAACTGGGAACTGACAAGCCTGCCATGCCACGTGGTCCTCAGGGTGCACAGCGATCCCGGGGCCCTGGGCACATGCCGTCCACTCTGGTCTGGGTGTGAGCACTGAGGGTCGAGGCTGCTGTGTGCCAGGGGTGTGCCCAGAGCAGGTGCACAAGCCCAGAGGCCACCCTGTTCCCCCTCTCCCTCAGAGTCCAGGGGTTTTCAAATAACGTCCACTCACCGACCGGCCTGGCCACCCAGCAGGGTCCCCAGAGAGCTTGACTAGGACGGAGTCCTTAAATGATCTCCTCTGATTCACAGGCCTCAGACTTCACAGCCCCCAGGGTGATTTGACCTTGGTGATAGANGGTGTAACTCGCCAAGCTCCTCCGTCCCTGGCATTTTCCAGGCAAGGATACTGAAGTGGGTTGCCATTTCCTCTTCCAGGGGATCTTCCCAACCCAGGGATCAAACTCACATCTCTTGCATTGCAGGTGGATTCTTTAGCATCTGAGTCACCGGGGAAGCCCTACAAATGAATTGCCTATGTTTAAAAAGAGGGACTGTCACCTAAACATCCAGCTTTCCTGGAAGCCAGTCTGCACGGGGGCACCGCCCTTGAGGCTTCAGGGCGGCCAGGACTCCGGGTCCGGTTCCCCGCTGTGTCCACCTGCTCTACCCCTTCTCCTGTCCCTTCTTGCCTGGCCTTTGCAGCCACTGAGTTCTCGTACTTGGTGCTGGGGTCTGCAAATGCCCGACAAGCTGTGCCACGTGGGCGGACGGTGACCGTGGCCACAGACCTGAGACCAAACTGGGAACTGACAAGCCTGCCATGCCACGTGGTCCTCAGGGTGCACAGCGATCCCGGGGCCCTGGGCACATGCCGTCCACTCTGGTCTGGGTGTGAGCACTGAGGGTCGAGGCTGCTGTGTGCCAGGGGTGTGCCCAGAGCAGGTGCACAAGCCCAGAGGCCACCCTGTTCCCCCTCTCCCTCAGAGTCCAGGGGTTTTCAAATAACGTCCACTCACCGACCGGCCTGGCCACCCAGCAGGGTCCCCAGAGAGCTTGACTAGGACGGAGTCCTTAAATGATCTCCTCTGATTCACAGGCCTCAGACTTCACAGCCCCCAGGGTGATTTGACCTTGGTGATAGATGAACAAGTTAGACCAAGTCCCAGGTAGCTCCAAGGCGCCCGTCCGAAGGTGCTTCTGCTGTGTCAAGGCCTCTGACAGCCACGGCCTCACAGGTGAGGAGCACAGAGTGACAGTAACTGAGTCCACTTGCACGTAAATAAAGCTGGCTTCAATAAGCCGAGGCT
>SJYX01023869.1:0-43337 GCA_006410675.1 Oreotragus oreotragus | reverse complement strand
TTTTCAAACAGCGTTAGAGTGAAGAGAGTCACAGCCAATTTTATGTGACCTGTATCCCCTCCCCTGATCGGCTCACTCCTTTTTCTCCCTGGATCCTTTTAAAGCAACCCCTGGACCTCATTTCATCAGAGAATGACTTCAGTAGGTATCTCTACAGAATACCTGTCTTTCAGAGTTGGTTCACAGCTTGACAGGATTCTGGCATGTGCACATGTCTCAGTCCCTCAGTCCTGTCTCTGTCTCTTATACACATCTAGATGTGTATAAGAGACAGCCCCTGTCCCTGGCGAGGTGCTCCCTCTGTCCCTCTCTCCTGTTTCCTTTGCTGATGGGCTGTGCTCCAGGTGGGCCCTCCCACCTTGTCCTGCCCAGAATCTTCTGGGTGCTACTCCCCCTCCAAGCCCCCTCTCCAGCTGGGAACCAGGCAGCAGGGGTCAGAGGAGCTGACACTCAGGAGCGAGCGCCTGGGGCAGTGTGGGATGACCCCACCACAGAGGACTGTCACTGCTCAGTGACCAAGCAGAGCAGTGACAGTCTGCTTGGGCCTTGGGCCTCGGGCCTCAGCAGCAACCCCTCATTGTCTCTAGCCTGAGCTCTTTCTCCATGGTCTCATCACTGCTGGAGGCCTTCACCTACTCCCCACACCTGGGGCTGCCAGGCCTGTGGGGCGGCCCTGCTCTCCTGTGGAGTGGTCTGCCCCTGCTAATGGAGGCAGCCCGCCTCATGTGGCTGATAGTCCCCTGGGAAACCCCTGCGTCCTTTCAGGCTGAGGCCCTGGCCTCACTGCGCTCCTGCCAGTTTCGGCTGTTAATGAACTAGACCTGCGTGTGGTCAGCAACCACATCTTGCTCTCCTAGGGCGGCTGTCATCCAGGGAGGCTGGACAGCCAGGCGACACTGGATTAGGGAGGAGGGACCAGACTGCTCACTTTGCTCCCGCGTCCCCAAGGGCCACACACCACATAAGGCATGCGTGCACCCACGCCTGGCACGTACACATACACACACATGCATGCACACAAACATCTATGCACACACATACACTCCAGCCCTTTCTTGTGCTCCCTGCACTGTGTCTTTTGGAATTCTGTCCACCTCCAAGGCCTTTCTGATGCATCTGTGTTGGGAAAGGTGGGGTTGAGAACACACACAACAGGAGGGACTGGTGGAAAGATGGTCAGATCCATGGAAGGGGTGACCCAAGTTCTAGATGGCTCTGGTTGGCCACAGGGACAGAAGCAGGAGCAGAAGAGGGGTGAGTGGGTCCCCGGGATCTGTGGGGAGTCCCAGGGAGGTGGTATGGTCTGCAGAGATGTGTGTTAGCACTTGGGTTTGTGAAGATGAAGGGACTGTCGTCTGGTGCAGTGATGAGAAGCCCAAAAGCCCCCAGCCCTGGTCCCAGTGAAAGGGAGAGAGGGGAGACCCCAAGGCAGGAGGAGAGGCAGGGAGCCAGGACAGTTATAGCAGGAGATACAGGGACCCCAGGAACCAAGGGAGGCTCTGCCAGTTGGGGATACCCAACTGTCTCAGAAGGAGCAGGGAAGGTGAGGGGTTGGGGTGAGTGGGAGGTGGGCATGGGTTGCCTGCAGACCACGTGAACTGAGGGTCGTGCCCTGGGAGCTGGTGGTAGGCACAGGGATTCAGGCTCCTGGAGACAGGGCTGCGGGTGTTGGGCAGGCTGGGGGAGACTAGGGTGTGAGTGAGCGAGTGTGTGCACGTGTGAGTGGGTGTGTATGTGTGTGCATNGGCTGTCATCCAGGGAGGCTGGACAGCCAGGCGACACTGGATTAGGGAGGAGGGACCAGACTGCTCACTTTGCTCCCGCGTCCCCAAGGGCCACACACCACACAAGGCATGCGTGCACCCACGCCTGGCACGTACACATACACACACATGCATGCACACAAACATCTATGCGCACACACACACTCCAGCCCTTTCTTGTGCTCCCTGCACTGTGTCTTTTGGAATTCTGTCCACCTCCAAGGCCTTTCTGATGCATCTCTGTTGGGAAAGGTGGGGTTGAGAACACATACAACAGGAGGGACTGGTGGAAAGATGGTCAGATCCATGGAAGGGGTGACCCAAGTTCTAGATGGCTCTGGTTGGCCACAGGGACAGAAGCAGGAGCAGAAGAGGGGTGAGTGGGTCCCCGGGATCTGTGGGGAGTCCCAGGGAGGTGGTATGGTCTGCAGAGATGTGTGTTAGCACTTGGGTTTGTGAAGATGAAGGGACTGTCGTCTGGTGCAGTGATGAGAAGCCCAAAAGCCCCCAGCCCTGGTCCCAGTGAAAGGGAGAGAGGGGAGACCCCAAGGCAGGAGGAGAGGCAGGGAGCCAGGACAGTTATAGCAGGAGATACAGGGACCCCAGGAACCAAGGGAGGCTCTGCCAGTTGGGGATACCCAACTGTCTCAGAAGGAGCAGGGAAGGTGAGGGGTTGGGGTGAGTGGGAGGTGGGCATGGGTTGCCTGCAGACCACGTGAACTGAGGGTCGTGCCCTGGGAGCTGGTGGTAGGCACAGGGATTCAGGCTCCTGGAGACAGGGCTGCGGGTGTTGGGCAGGCTGGGGGAGACTAGGGTGTGAGTGAGCGAGTGTGTGCACGTGTGAGTGGGTGTGTATGTGTGTGCATCAGTGGTGTGCATGCATGAGATATATGTGTCACATGTGTGAGCAGATCCCGGGGTGGGGGCGCCCCAGAGTTCAGCCCCTCCCTTCTCCTGCTGATGGAGGTACAGACGTCAGCCTACTCACTCTGCTGCCAAGTTCAGGCGGGGGGATTCCCCAGGCCTGAACGCCTGGATTTCAGCCCCAAAGTAAGTGATTTGAGAACTAAGAGGGCAGGCACTGGAACTCTTAATTTTTTTTTTTTTAGTGCAAAAGGTTGAGAGAAAAAATGCTAGCCATTTCAAGGGGCCATCCTGAGGGTCAGCATGGCTGTTGGCCCTGAGCAGTGAAACCAGAACTCTGGTATGTTCTGGACCCCCTAGAGTCGACTTGGCCTTCTATTTCCTCCCCAGGCCAGGGAGCACGCCAAGCAGATTTAAGGATGATTTCAACAGGGGTTGAAAGAAAAGGACCGTGGCCCCTCCTCTAAGGGCGGCCTTCCTCCACTCAGCTGGCCTGACGTCGCCTTGATGGTCTCACAGGCCCTGTAAGGTGAGGTCCTGAGCATTTGCTGTGGTTCTGGGATCCCAGCAAGATGGGTTTCCCTGGGTTTAGTCTAACTTGTTTCTCTGGGCTCTTGCCTAGAATGAAGTGAATGAAACAAAATCTCGACCCTGGAACTTGATGGAAGTTGGACGCCGGGCATCGCTATGCTGGGTGGGGGGCACACCCAGGCGGCCTGCAGCATCCCTCATCCTTCAGCTCGGCCGCACCCAGAGCCGGGTGCCGACGGTTTATGGAACCGAGGCCACACTCGGGTTAAACGGCCCATGAGGGTTCCTCGAGCGTTTGCACATTTCCAAAGACTAAACAGGCACAGACTTCATGATTTGTGGCCAGAAATGACAAGAAAGTGGAATTTGCAGCTGATTCCTGGCATTCCTAACATATTTTGGTGTTTAGTGCTGGAGAAGTGACAGCCGGGCCCCTCCCCGAGGCCTCTGTGTTAGCAGAAGCCACATTGCAAGCGGTCCGAGTCGGGGGCTCTGTCTGTGGGTGGAGCCAGTAGGGTGTGGGTGGATCACGTTGTTGGAGACACTCCGTATCCCCGAGGCCTCCCTCGGGGGCTTGTCTGGGGGGCGTGTTGGGGGCTTTGGTCCCCAGCTGTCTGCTGGCAGGTGATTTCTAAGGAACATAACTGGAAATGTAACCCTGGCATCTCTTCCTTGTTGGGGACACAGTGCCCGGACTCCAGAGGCACCAGCAGCTCCCGGAGAGACTATGGCTTGGGGAAAAACATCAGAGTGATGGTGGTGGGCAGAGGGTCAGAGCTGGCTGAGGACCAAGGACTCAACCCGGCCTCTCAGCTGTGTCAGGCTGCGGAGGTACTGAACTCACCTGGGGCTCAGGTGGCCTTGGGGGCAGCGCAGACAGTGTCCATGGTTCTGCTCTGCTGTGAGTCCTTTAGCACGGGAGCCTCCAAGTTCTTGTGATCAGTATGGACTGAATGTTTGTGACCCCCAGGTCTTATGTTGAAACCCCAATCCCCAGTGTGATGGTGTTGGGAGGCAGGATGTTTGGGAGGGGATGAGGTCGTGGGGCAGAGCCCCCGTGAAGGGGATCATTGCCCTTGTAGGAAGAGGGTCCAGAGAGAGCTTACTTCTCTCTCCATCAGGTGAGGACACAAGAGGACAGCCACCCACAAGCGAGGATGTAGGCCTCACGGACGCCAGCTCTGCCAGGGCCCTGGGGGTGGACCCCCAGCCTCCAGAGCCGAGAGACATAAATGTATTGTTTAACCCCCCAGTCTGCAGCATTTTTATCACAGCGGCCAGAGGTAAGACACTGGTATCTCATTTTTTGACAATAAGGAGTATTTGAGCAAACACTCCCATTATATGCAGATGCATTTATTTCGTGTGTCACGTGGACCAGCATACTAAAATATAGGGATTATAAACTACGGCTTCCCGAGTGGCTCAGTAAAGAACCTGCCTGCCAATGCAGAGGATACAGGTTCAATCTGTGGGTCAGGAAGATCCCCTAGAGAAGGAAATGGCAACCCACTCCACTGTTCTTGCCTGCAGAATCCCATGGACAGAGGAGCCATGGGCTACAGACCAGGGGGTCACAGAGAGTCGGACGTGACTGGGCGGCTGAGCATTATAAAATATAGGCATCTTAAACAGTGCAGAAAGATGAGGCACAGAGCCGTGGGATGTCGGTGTCACCAGGGTCTCCTCGTACGTGCCTGGGGTGCGTGCATCTCCCTGTTTTGACCCTGGTTTAGAGCTCAGTGCTGTAGAGGGTTTAGCCTCCAGGAAGGATAGGATTGCGTTTTTGCCATTGTTAACTTCTTGTACTTTTTAAACTATGATGAATTTTTTCAAACAGCGTTAGAGTGAAGAGAGTCACAGCCAATTTTATGTGACCTGTATCCCCTCCCCTGATCGGCTCACTCCTTTTTCTCCCTGGATCCTTTTAAAGCAACCCCTGGACCTCATTTCATCAGAGAATGACTTCAGTAGGTATCTCTACAGAATACCTGTCTTTCAGAGTTGGTTCACAGCTTGACAGGATTCTGGCATGTGCACATGTCTCAGTCCCTCAGTCCTGTCTGACTCTGCAACCCCATGGACTGTAGCCCACCAGGCTCCTCTGTCCATGGGCTTCTCCAGGCAAGGATACTGGAGTGGGTTGCCATTGCCTTCTCCAGGAGATCTTCCCTACCCAGGGATCAAACCTCTGTCTCTTGCTTGGCAGGTGGATTCTTCACCACTGAGCCGCTTGGAAAGCCCTCTGGAACATTTTCTTTCCCCTCCAGCTGTGTTTTCTTCCCTTCCCCCACCCCTTCCTCCCCCGAATCATTGCTCACTGATTGAAGATGCCTGCTCATTTGTCCAGCAGAGTCTCCTGAGCTCAGGAGGTCCTGGCTGCTCCCCTGCGGTGACATTGTCCTGGCTCCTTGGTCCCTGAGTCTCCCGTACACCAGAGAGATTAGGCCCCTCCATTACTGGAAGCTGCAGACTCTAGGTCCCCCTGAGGATGGCAGGTGACTCAGACCCCCTTGGCCAGGTGCTGCCCTCGCCAGCAGGACCACGGTCCTGTTCCTCACCTCCTTGGGCCTCAGGCTTCCTGTGTGTGGAGGCTGGGCTTGTTCCAGCGTGTCCAAGGACACCACGGACCTGGTAGTAGAGATGTCCTTCCCCTGGGGATCCAGGAGGGAGCCAGACGATACCCTGAGCCCCTGAGTCACTCTGTCCCCTTCATCGTGAAATGTGGCGGCTCCCCACCACCGGCACATTTCATGATGAAGGGGACAGAGTGACTCAGGGGTGCAGGGAAAACACAACCTCTCAGAGCACATGTTGTAAGCCCTCTGTTCCCTGGAGTCCCATCTGCAAAAAGCTGGCTAGAGGGACGCTTGGGTGAGAAATATTTAGGAGTGTGGGAGTTTGTGCTTGGAAAAATGAATTTATCCAGAAAGAGGGGCCTCAGGCAAGAAAGAAGAAGCAGTCCTACTGGGTCCCTGTTGTCAAGAGCAGAGTTTTGCCCTGAGGGCTGCTGTGGGCCAAATGGTGCTGGCTATGGTGGGTACGGTCTTGGACTCAGCCCTGCCCCTGGCTGGCCACGGACAGCTGGCTCCAGCAGGCAAGCTGAGCGGTCCTTGTCACCTACTGATGACCTTGAGGGCGGTTCCCCAAGGATGCCCTGAATGCCGTGTTCCTGCGGGCCCCACTCTAGGAGCCTCCATCGCCTGTTCTCTCGTGAATCATGCACTTGGCACCACCGAGCTAAGTGGTGATCTGTCAGAGCAAACTAGAATCCCAGCCCTGGCCTGGCAGCTGCCCCAGCCCGGCCCGCAGGCTCCAGACGCCCGCCTGCCCAGGCTCCCAGGCCGGTCCCTAGGGTGAGCAGAGCCCTACTGACACAGGAATCGTGGAGAGGCACAGTGGAGCAGGACCACCCCTGTACCCGTGCCCCCCGCTTTCCAGGCTCTGAGGCATCTTTGTGCACTCTTTGGAGACCGGTGGTGGGTTCCTGCCTCAGGCAGGCCCCAGGCTGCTCCTGCCCCCTCCATCACCCCGCGGAGCCCAAGGCCCTGTGGCTTCACCCAGGGCTGCAAAGACACTGTGGGCACAGGTGGTGGGGGAGATAGGCTGCTGCTGAGGTGGGGAGAGCGGAGAGCTGGCCTCTCTTCTCTGGTGTCTCTCTCTGTCATTCAAATAGATCAGAAGCCAAGGAGCCCCTGCGGTCCTGGTTTTAAAGGAAGGAGAGGCCAGAACTCTTTACCTCAGGACTTCCCTGGTGGCTCAGATGGTAAAGAATCCACCTGCAAAGCAGGAGACCCAGCTTCAATTCCTGGGTTGGAAAGATCCCCTGCAGGAGGGCATGGCAACCCACTGCAGTATTTTTGCCTGGAGAATCCCATGGACAGAGGAGTCTGGTGGGCTTCAGTCCTTGGGGTTGCAAAGAGTCGAACATGAGTAACAGGCCAGAACTATAGGGACCTCCTGTTGAGCTCTGAGCAACCCCAGGCTCACTCTGGGTCACCGATGGGCGGCCAAGCGGCCTTGAACTTCCTCCCTCCTTCCCTCCTTCCTCTTCCCACCTTTGCCTCTAGCTCCTTCCTCCCTCTCTGCTCCCCTTCCTCCCCTCCTTCTTCATTCAGATCTTCATGGGAGGCCCCCTTAGGGGTTGGCTCTGGGCCAGGTTCCCTGAGCACTCAATGAATGGAGCTAGTCTTTGCTGTGGAGCCTTTCAAATTGAATTGAGACCCGTATTGAACAAGCAAGTGAACACTGGGCACTTCTAGAGCCAGGCTTCTCTTGCAGAGGTGAGGGTTGTGTGATGGTGGTATTAATGGTGACGGTGGAGATGGAGATGGATGGTGAGATGTTGGTGAGGTGTTGATGTTTAGGGACTCGCTCTCCCCAGTCCAGGGCACTCAGGGTGTCCTGCTATGGACTCATCCTGTGGAGCGGCCAGGTGCTGGGGAAGGGCTACGGCTGCAGGAGCCAGACTCTGCTCCCCAGCACTGCCTGTGAGTACCCGTTCCCGAGCACGGCTGGTCAGCATCCCCTCCCGGAAGCAGAGGGCCAGGAAAATCTAGGGGACTTGGTTGCAGCACCCTGAGGACACAGTCAGGTCCTGAAGCCCCCGGAGAGAGGGGAAAGATACACAACAAACGTCACTAATCATTGGCCCGAGCTCTGGACATCCAGGCGCCAGGGGCTAGTTGGGGGTCAGGCGGCCCGTGTCCAGATGCTGCTTAGTTGCTTCACAGGTCGTGTTCCTGGTGGGGAGTCAGCGATACTCTGTGTCTTGGCTCCCCATCTGTCAGCGTGAGGGATCATGGCCCGGCCCCCTTGGGAGTGAGACAGCTGTGTGATGCTCCTGGCGGCCCGTGTCCAGATGCTGCTTAGTTGCTTCACAGGTCGTGTTCCTGGTGGGGAGTCAGCGATACTCTGTGTCTTGGCTCCCCATCTGTCAGCGTGAGGGATCGTGGCCCGGCCCCCTTGGGAGTGAGACAGCTGTGTGATGCTCCGAGCAAGGCTGGCTCCCCACGCAGGTGGACGGCAAAGCCCGCTCACCCTCCCAGCACTGGGGAGGTACACTGTGCTCCACAGACAGTCGGGCACCCTCAGAATGGACGGCATGCTCAGCTGTGGTCAGGCACCCCATGCTCCTCGCACTCTTCCTCTGGCAGGACCTGAATTCCTGCTAGGAGGCCAGCTGTGCTGTATCTGTCTGTAGCGGCCAGGTGCTGGGGAAGGGCTACGGCTGCAGGAGCCAGACTCTGCTCCCCAGCACTGCCTGTGAGCACCCCTTCCCGAGCACGGCTGGTCAGCATCCCCTCCTGGAAGCAGAGGGCCAGGAAAATCTAGGGGACTTGGTTGCAGCACCCTGAGAACACAGTCAGGACCTGAAGCCCCCGGAGAGAGGGGAAAGATACACAACAAACGTCACTAATCATCGGCCCGAGCTCTGGACATCCAGGCGCCAGGGGCTAGTTGGGGGTCAGGCGGCCCGTGTCCAGATGCTGCTTAGTTGCTTCACAGGTCGTGTTCCTGGTGGGGAGTCAGCGATACTCTGTGTCTTGGCTCCCCATCTGTCAGCGTGAGGGATCATGGCCCGGCCCCCTTGGGAGTGAGACAGCTGTGTGATGCTCCAAGCAAGGCTGGCTCCCCACGCAGGTGGACGGCGAAGCCCGCTCACCCTCCCAGCACTGGGGAGGTGCACTTTGTTCCACAGACAGTCGGGCACCCTCAGATGGACGGCGTGCCCAGCTGTGGTCAGGCACCCCACGCTCCTCGCACTCTTCCTCTGGCAGGACCTGAATTCCTGCTAGGAGGCCAGCTGTGCTGTATCTGTCTGTCCATCTGCTACTTTCTCAGGCAGCCACTTGGCTACACATTTTCACAGCTGCGTCTCGAACCAGCCACTGGGATGGCTTTCCTCTGCCCATTTTGCAGATGAAAACACAGAGGCAAGGTGACTTGTTGTAAGCCACACAGCTAGGACACAGTTTAGCAAGTAAATAACAACAACAACATAGGCAGAATTGTGTAGGGTAATTTCTGAAAAGTCATGGGGTTCTGCAGCCCCTTGGCTCACCCATGATCATGAGGGGCAATGCCAGGACCCAGGTGGGAATCCTGCAGAGTCCCCAGCACCCTTGCATGCAGACAGTCTCCTAGCCCCAGGGACTGGGGTCACTGGGCTGCCCCTCACAGAGAAAAGCCATGGAAAATCACAGCCCCTCCCATGGGAACACAGGGGTCTTGGCAGTCGTGTGACCCTGGAAGAGTGCAGAAGCATCCTTCTTGTTCTCAATCAGCGAGAGGATACATGGGCTGGCTGGAGTGTGGCCAGATCATCGTGGATGTGTCCCTGCCATGGAACTTGGCCCTGTCACCCAGAGGAGCCCAGATTCATGTGGGGCAGCTCTGGGCTGGGGGAGGGGAGGCGGATGGCGGAGTCAGGGCCGAGGGAGGTGTCTTTGGTGCCTGTACACAGATGGTGTCTGCCCAAGGCCATGGGTTGGCTGGACGTCTGCTCTCAAGCCTCAGAGGCCCCGGGATAGACAGCCCAGTGCCTGGGAAGGGGGATGGGGTGCCCCGCAAGCAGGCACCAGGAGCCCAGGGGGAAGGTCTGGGGAAAGCAGCTCCCTGTGAGGTGTGTTGTACACAGATGGTGTCTGCCCAAGGCCATGGGTTGGCTGGACGTCTGCTCTCAAGCCTCAGAGGCCCCGGGATAGACAGCCCAGTGCCTGGGAAGGGGGATGGGGTGCCCCGCAAGCAGGCACCAGGAGCCCAGGGGGAAGGTCTGGGGAAAGCAGCTCCCTGTGAGGTGTGGAAGGGGAGTAGGCATGATAAGGCTGGACACTGGAGGCGGTGATGCGGGCCCAGGGTCCCTGGACTCTGAGCTGACAGAAGGAGAGTTCTCAGAACACTGACCACTGGGCTGTCACTCTGGGTCAAAGGCGGTCCAGCTGCAATGTGCCCGGGAAGCCCAGGACACTGGGCGCTGTGAGCCTGGGAGTGATGGGCCCCGGGCTGGGCAGCTCTGGGCTGGGGGAGGGGAGGCGGATGGCGGAGTCAGGGCCGAGGGAGGTGTCTTTGGTGCCCGTACACAGATGGTGTCTGCCCAAGGCCATGGGTTGGCTGGACGTCTGCTCTCAAGCCTCAGAGGCCCCAGGATAGACAGCCCAGTGCCTGGGAAGGGGGATGGGGTGCCCCGCAAGCAGGCACCAGGAGCCCAGAGGGAAGGTCTGGGGAAAGCAGCTCCCTGTGAGGTGTGGAAGGGGAGTAGGCATGATAAGGCTGGATACTGGAGGCGGTGATGCGGGCCCAGGGCCCCTGGACTCTGAGCTGACAGAAGGAGAGTTCTCAGAACACTGACCACTGGGCTGTCACTCTGCGTCAAAGGTGGCCCAGCTGCAATGTGCCCGGGAAGCCCAGGACACTGGGCGCTGTGAGCCTGGGAGTGATGGGCCCCGGGCTCCAGGACGCCCTCCAGGCTCGGCCTCTGCAGTGGCCGTGACTGTGGTGTGGCCAGCGGGCTGAGGACATGCTCCTCTCGGGCTTGTCGAGCCCCCCAGGTGGTGGCTGGACCTCGTGTCCTTGGCCCTGATGTGTCACAGCACGTGGCAGAGACGTGGCCCTGTGGCAGCTCACACCCCCTGCACAGATGGACAGGGGTGGGCTCTGCAGGCCTCCCGCCCATCCCCCAAGGCTGTCACCCTGGGGGACTTGCTAGGACACCCTCGGAGAGAGCTCACCCACGGTCGGGGCTCAGGACCCTCCCCTCCATGATCCCACGAAGGAGGGTCGCTTGTGTCCTGAAAGCACGAGGTCTGCGGCGGGGGGGGGGGTGTGTGGCCGGAGGTCCAAAGGGAGCCTCCCCCTCCCCATGGGTCCTGCTGCACTTCAGGCGGCCTGGGCTCCCCCAGGCGACCAAGGCAGTATGGCGGTGATGGACTCCTGGGGTCTCCTTATCCGGTCCCACCTGTGCACACCAGGACTGCTGGCCTATCGTCTGGGGCCCGCTAGTGCCCCCTCCCTATCCCCGGCCCCCAGAGCCACCCTGCAGCTGAGGAGATAGAGACGAGGGTGCAGCCTTGGAACACAAACATCGATAATTCAGCTTTTCAGATTTCAGTGATCTTTAAAATGTTCCTTTTTTCTCTTTAGATTCAGGGGCTTGACGGGAGCCCAGGCGTTCCAAAGATTATTTAATATTTAAACAGTGGCCTTCACTTAGAAGGTCACTGCAGAGCACGAGGGTGTGAGGATGGCCACGGAGCGGGCGCCGAGGCAGGGCCAGGGCCACAGTGGAGGGTGACAGGGGGAGAGGTGTGGGAGGTGGAGGTAGAGGGGTGTGGGAGGGGAAGGGGTGTGTGGGAAGGGGTGTGTGGGAAGGTAGGAGTGAGGAGATAGAGACGAGGGTGCAGCCTTGGAACACAAACATCGATAATTCAGCTTTTCAGATTTCAGTGATCTTTAAAATGTTCCTTTTTCTCTTTAGATTCAGGGGCTTGATGGGAGCCCAGGCGTTCCAAAGATTATTTAATATTTAAACAGTGGCCTTCACTTAGAAGGTCACTGCAGAGCACGAGGGTGTGAGGATGGCCACGGAGCGGGCGCCGAGGCAGGGCCAGGGCCACAGTGGAGGGTGACAGGGGGAGAGGTGTGGGAGGTGGAGGTAGAGGGGTGTGGGAGGGGAAGGGGTGTGTGGGAAGGGGTGTGTGGGAAGGTAGGAGTGAGGATGGCCACGGAGCGGGCGCCGAGGCAGGGCCAGGGCCACAGTGGAGGGTGACAGGGGGAGAGGTGTGGGAGGTGGAGGTAGAGGGGTGTGGGAGGGGAAGGGGTGTGTGGGAAGGGGTGTGTGGGAAGGTAGGAGGGGTGGGAGGTGGATGAGGAAGGAGCTCCCCCCTCCCCCACTCTGTCCCTAACTGGTCAAGTGACCTGGCATCCAACAAGAGCCTGGTCTGTACCTCAGTGTCCCCATCTGAAAAATGGGTCCATGAATGCCTTCTATGACCCAGGGAAGGAAGCAAACCAAATACCAGACAGAGGGTGTGAGAAGGGCCAGGAGGGGCTGGGCACAGGTGGGCTGGCCACTGAAGCCAGCGCTTGTTTGCAAAGGAAAGTGCAGAGGCCCTGCAAGCTGGTGGTCAGGTATGAAGACCCACAAGGAGCATAGAGGCTGCATGCTGACCCTCCTTCCCTGCCTCCTGCCATTGCCCATCCACCGTAACCCTGAAGCCCTCAGGTCCCTGTGTCCTGAGCATCCTGGTCCTCGTCGGCCCGTCACTGCCCTGTATGTTCAGGGGCTCACGGGAAAGAGTGCCTTTTAGAATCAGAAAAATCATCTGCTGTTTCCATTAAAAAATCTTGTAAATATAAAAATAATCCTCAAAAACTTGTACTTTATTTTTTTTTTTTACTTTGAGAAAGGACTTTTGGGATTTTCCCTTTTAAGACACACTCAGAAGATTTGAGAGTTAAGAGTTCAGATTCGTTCAGATTCACTCGGTTATATTCTCCTGTGGCTTCCTGCCTCTCAGGCTGAGTCTAAACTTGGAACTACAAGGTCTGGATGGATTCTAAGAAAACACAGCCTGCTCTGGGACAGAGGTATTCCCGTGGGAGGAAGTGCTGGGCTCAGGCACTGGTGATCCAAGATTTGGCCAAGGCTGCCCACGGCAGGCTGGGGACTGGCCTCGGCTTTTAGGGGGACACGGCCCAGGATGTTCTCAATACTTCCTGGGCTCACTGTATCTTATAGAGTTAAGAGTTCAGATTCGTTCAGATTCACTCGGTTATATTCTCC
Organism: Oreotragus oreotragus; assembly: GCA_006410675.1. Classification (NCBI taxonomy): domain Eukaryota; kingdom Metazoa; phylum Chordata; class Mammalia; order Artiodactyla; family Bovidae; genus Oreotragus; species Oreotragus oreotragus. The sequence goes on along the minus strand of SJYX01023869.1, from coordinate 30,395 downwards.
TGTGGCTTCCTGCCTCTCAGGCTGAGTCTAAACTTGGAACTACAAGGTCTGGATGGATTCTAAGAAAACACAGCCTGCTCTGGGACAGAGGTATTCCCGTGGGAGGAAGTGCTGGGCTCAGGCACTGGTGATCCAAGATTTGGCCAAGGCTGCCCACGGCAGGCTGGGGACTGGCCTCGGCTTTTAGGGGGACACGGCCCAGGATGTTCTCAATACTTCCTGGGCTCACTGTATCTTACATGCTCTTCCCAAGTCCCCTTTGTGGTCCAGCTCCAGGCAGATGGATAAGACATCTTACAGGTGCGTTGGTTTAAAAGGAAAAAAAGAAACACAAACTAAAATAAGACGCCCGAATAGACCTCTCAGGGCTCCCTGGGGTGGGTAGTGCCCTCCCTGGAGGGCTCACCATCATCAGTTCCCGGGGGTCAGGCCTTCCTGGCAGCTGCCCTGCCCATGGAGGATGAGCAGAAGGCCAGGGAGAAGATCCCTCCACCCCAGACAGCCCACGGCAGTGACTCTGGACAGCCCTGCCTCCTTCTCTCCCATGCTCCCCTGACAGTGGTCACCGAACCAATCCCAACTCTGCTTCTGACCATTTGGCATCTTCTAGAAGCAGCAGCAGAAAAATACAGCTCAGAAACCTGTGCTCACATGACCTGCTCATCTTCTGTGGCCCAGAGAGTGTCCCCATCCTGTGTCTGTCCCTCGAGACCCCCTCTAGACTTTCTTTCTTTCTTTTGTTGGACAGGGAGGCCTGGCGTGCTGCGATTTGTGGGGTCGCAAAGAGTCGGACACGACTGAGAGACTGAACTGAACTGAACAGCTCCCTGACCAGGGATTGAACTTGACCCTTGGCAGTGAGAGCACTGAGCCCTAACCACTGGTGTAACTCAGTCACTAAGTCACGTACAATTGTTTATGACCCCATGGACCGCTGCTGCTGCTGATGCTGTCGCTTCAGTCGTGTCCGACTCTGTGCGACCCCATAGATGCAGCCTACCAGGCTCCCCCGTCCCTAGGATTCTCCAGGCAAGAACAATGGAGTGGGTTGCCATTTCCTTCTCCAATGCATGCAAGTGAAAAGTGAAGTCGCTCAGTCATGTCCGACTCTTCACGACCCCATGGACTGCAGCCTAGTGGGATTTTCCAGGCAAGAGTACTGGAATGGGGTGCCATTGCCTTCTCTGCCATGGACTGCAGCACATATGTTAAATAAGCAGGGTGACAATATACAACCTTGACATACTCCTTTTGCAATTTTGAGCCAATCTGTTGTTCCACGTCCAGTTCTAACTATTCCTTCTTGTCCTGTATTTACTGGAATGGGGTGCCATTGCCTTCTCTGCCATGGACTGCAGCACATATGTTGAATAAGCAGGGTGACAATATACAGCCTTGACATACTCCTTTTGCAATTTTGAGCCAATCTGTTGTTCCACGTCCAGTTCTAACTATTCCTTCTTGTCCTGAATACAGCTTTCTCAGGAGGCAGGTAATACGGTCTGATACTACCATCTCATTAAGAATATTCCAGTTTGTTATGATCTACACAGTCAAAAGCTTTAACATAGTCAATGAAGCAGAAGTAGATTTTTAAAATTCCTTTGCTTTTTCTATGATCCAGTGTATGTTGGCAATTTGGTCTCTGGTTCCTCTAAATCCAGGTTGTACATCAGTTTATATACTACTGAAGCCTAGCTTGAAGGATTTTGAGCATAATCTTGCTTACATGTGAAATGAGTGCAGTTGTGCGGTAATTTGAACATTCTTTGANAAAAGAGTCTGACACGACTGAGGGAGTTCACTTTCACTTTTTTTCACTTTTTGGACTGAGAAAATTGAGTTATAAGAAAATTGAGTAAATGAGTTCTAGTTGCGGCCTTCTCTCCTCACAATTCCATGCTAAATAACGCAGGTATATAGAATGGCAGATAAATACCAATCTTATACTTTCAGGATTTTTTAGTTAAAAGCATTTCATCTCATCAGGACTGTTGTTACATACATAAGCAAACACTCCAACCCTCAGAAGTACAGAAAGATTTGTTATAAACATCCTGTAACTTAAAACTAGGGGAGGCTGTCACATTACAGAAAACATGGGAATCTTCAACCAAATAAAGTGATATCAAAAAGGAAAATTAAAACTACTATAGGGAACAATGTAAAGAGGCATTAGGGACTAGGTAGAGATGCAACAAAGGCTTTAAGGAGTCTAGAGAAGGCCTTAGTTGTGGTGGGGGTGGGGGGGAATCCTGTGAAATCCTGCTAAACTTGAGAAGACAAAATATGCTATTTAGAACCACTTCTAAATTGAGGGGTAGAGATTATTATTAAACGGTCAAGACATTGGCAAATTCTTTCTGCTTTTTATTAAAGTAGATGGCTGTTTTTAATCCAAGGAACATTTTGTTAGCTACTGAACAGGTTAAAGTAGACCTGCTGCTAAGCCACTTCAGTCGTGTCCGACTCTGCGACCCCATAGACGGCAGCCCACCAGGCTCCCCCATCCCTGGGATTCTCCAGGCAAGAACACTGGAGTGGGTTGCCATTTCCTTCTCCAATGCATGAAAGAGAAAAGTGAAAGNCTTCAGTCGTGTCCGACTCTCTGTGACCCCATAGACGGCAGCCCACCAGGCTCCCCCATCCCTGGGATTCTCCAGGCAAGAACACTGGAGTGGGTTGCCATTTCCTTCTCCAATGCATGAAAGAGAAAAGTGAAAGTGAAGTCGCTCAGTCTGTCCGACTGTTGGCGACCCGATGGACTGCAGCCCACCAGGCTACTCCGTCCATTGGATTTTCCAGGCAAGAGTACTGGGGTGGGGTGCCATTGCCTTGTTCATAATAATGCTTCCAAAGGCCCATTTGACTTCACACTCCAGGATGTCTGGCTCTAGGTGACTGACCACACCATCGTGGTTCTCTGGGTCATTAGGAGCTGTTTTGTATAGTTCTTCTGTATATTCTTGCCACCTTTTAAAGATCTCTTCTGCTTCTGTTAGGTCCTTGCTATTTTTGTCCTTTATTGTGCCTGTTTTCGCATGATCTCCAGTTTTCTTAAAGAGACCTCTAGTCTTTCCCACTCTGTTGTTTTCCTACTTCTTTGCATTGTTCACTTAATAAGGCTTTCTTTTTCTCCTTGCTTCTCTCTGGAACTCTGCATTCTGTTGGGCATATATAACCACTGGACCACCAGGGAATTCCTGGGAAGACTCTTGAGAGTCCCTTGGACACAGGAATTCAAACCAATCCATCCTAAAGGAAAGCAACCTGAATATTCATTGGAAGGGGGCTTCCCTGGTGGCACAGATGATAAAGAGTCTGCCTGCAATGCGGGAGAACAGGTTCAGTCTCTGGGTCGGGAAGATCCCCTGGAGAAGGAAATGGCAACCCACTCCAGTACTCTTGCCTGGAGAATCCCATGGACAGAGGGGCCTGGCGGGCTACAGTCCATGGGGTCACACAGCTGGACACAACTGAGCAACTAACACACACTCATTGGAAGGACTGATGCTGAAGCTGAAGCTCCAATACTTTGGCCAACTGATGTGAAGAGCTGACTCACTGGAAAAGCCCCTAATGCTGGGAAAGATTGAGGGCAAAAGGAGAAGGAGGCAATAGAGGATGAGATGGTTCGATGGCATCACTGACTCAACGGACATGAGTCTGAGCAAATTCCGGGAGATGGTGAAGGATGGGGAAGCCTGGCGTGCTGCAGTCCATGGGGTCACAGAGAGTCGGACGTGACTTAGCAACTGAACGACAGCTAGATTTCTGAGTGATTCTGACTCCATGGACGAGGATGAGGGCGAGAGTTCCAGGCCGCCGTCCTGAGGGCTGACTGGCCGTGCCTTTCCTTGGGCCCTGTCCCTGGTCACTACAGCCCCCTGCCCCTCGCCTGGCTTGGAGGCCCACCTCTCGTCCTCAAGCTCTGTTTTGCGGGCTGCAAAGCTGGGGCTCCATGGTCACTGAGGTGGGTCTCAGGGCATGTGGGGGTCCTGCCCTGGCCAGGCAGCATCTTGTGGAACCCCTGAGCCCCCCAAGCTCCCCTCTTCTCAGGACCTAGCTGAGACCCCCCAAAACCAAGGAACCTAGGTGGTTAGCCAGCACTGGAGGCTGGAGAGAGCACTCCCAGGGCAGACTCTCCATCATTTCCCCATGTAGCCAGCCTGGCCTGCCATGACCTCAGACTCTGGCCTCTAGACTGAGAGACAATGAGGGTGTCTTGTGTAAGCTGCCGGGTCCAGGCGTTTTGTCGTGGTGGCCCCCGTGCCTGTCCCCAGCCTCCTTTTCTGGGGTCCTGCCCAGTTCCCACAGCCAGATGGGTGTCCCCAGGGCCCCACATTCAGGCTCTGAACTCTTGGTGGGAATCTGCCCCCTGGAGTCTCAGCCCCACAGACGTGCCTCTGTGCTTCTCCCGTGGAACTTGAAGGAGCTTCCATGTGGGCTAGTGGTCAGTGGACCCTGGGCTCAAGGGATGACCCCTAGGAGCTGTGCATTCTCCCACTCTTGGGAAGCCCTGGGGAGAAACAGCTGCTGATGGGTGAGCTTACAGAGGAGAAGGTTGCCTGCATTTCCCTTCAGCCCCTGGACACCCAGGGTGTCCTCGCCACACGTGGACCTCCCTGCTGGGGTGGAGGTCCTTGATGGCCAGTCCTGGCCAGGGGGCTGTCCCGGGATCACCTTCTCCCCACCAGGAGGACCTACTTGCAGCCTTTCTCACCCCCAGCTCACGGAGGGCAGCACCCTCAATCAGGTTCTGTGTTTTATCACGCAAACTGGAACTCCTGAGAGAGGAGGGGGCCGAGGACCTCAGGACCACTGGCGCCTGAAAGTAGGGACACCTGCTATTCCCTGGGCCTCACCCCTCCCAGCAGACCCAGCCCCATCCCTGCCGTGCAATCCCTGCTGCCCTGAGGGACTCTCAGGACCCACCCTGCAGGCTGGTGACCCTTGAGTCTGCTCTGCTTGGCACACTGAGATTCATCAGTTGCCTTTTCCAGCTAGAATCTCCTTTGATTTTAGAAATGCTTACATTGACCAGAGAATGGAGGTGAATTTTAAGTGGATAGAGGTGTTGGATGAATGGCTGAAGCTGACAAGGGCTGTCCACTCCACCAGTGCTGGGGTGTGTCTGGGAGCCAAGTACAGCCCTGGCTGGCCAAGCTCTAAGTGCTCAGAGGGGCAATTTCTCCTGGCTGCTTGGGACTTGCAGATTGGGCGTGTGTGCCTGCGGGTTGGGTAGGGATGACCCTCCCCACTGCAGATGGCTCCAGAGGGAACGTGGTCTGTGGCAGGTGACTTAATCCAGAGCTGGGCACAAGGCTGGTGTAACCAGGCCTCACTGATCATTCAAGGAGCCCCAGGCTGCCTGCAAAGCCCTAATTTAGAAAGGTATCCAACCTTCAGGGAAAATGATATAAAAGTAAGATTGTAGGATAAGATATTGGAGGCTGGGCTTCCCTCCTAGCTCAGTTGGTAAAGAATCTGCCTGTGTTGTAGGAGACTCAGGTTTGATCCCTGGGTTGGGAAGATCCCCTGGAGAAGGGAATGGCAACCCACTCTAGTATTCTTGNAAAAGTAAGATGGTAGGATAAGATATTGGAGGCTGGGCTTCCCTCCTAGCTCAGTTGGTAAAGAATCTGCCTGTGTTGTAGGAGACTCAGGTTTGATCCCTGGGTTGGGAAGATCCCCTGGAGAAGGGAATGGCAACCCACTCTAGTATTCTTGCTTGGAGAATCCCATGGACAGAGGAGCCTGGCAGGTTACAGTCCCTGGGCTCCTAAGAGTCGCACATGACTTAGCGACTAAATCACCACGTAAGATAAGATAAAACAGGCTGCCAGTCTTCCTGCGAGGAAGGTGCTCAGCACACAGTGTAGCCCCAGCTCTGGGTGGGAGTGGCCTGTGGTCTGGACATAGATGCTGGGGCTGTTCATGCAGAGCGAGCCTCAGGTGGTCCTGCTGAGGATGAGCTCCACCTGCCCAGGAAGGGGGCGGGTGAGTCTCGTTTCATTCATGACACCAGTTCAGTTCTCTTGGTCGTGAACTACAGCAAACATCATCCGCCTATTGGTAAAAGGAGGTCACTGCTGACCCTCTGCACCAGAGAAATGCTTGGCATGTTCCTAGCATTTAATTTTCACCACAACTTGGAGGCAGGCACCCCTCTTTCTTGTTTTGCCTTTGATGACACTGAGTCTCAGACGCGAGAACTGTGTGGGGTCTTGGGTGGTGGGGGCACAGCAGAGCTTCTGGTGCAGTTGGGCCCCCCATGGGGACGGGTGTGTGGGAGGGGGTGCTTCACACCCAGGTCACCTCCCCCCAGTCCCTCGAGCATCCAGGACTTTCCTGCCTCTGGTCATCTCATGAGGGTCTCACCCTCAAGAACCCGCTCCCCACATCCCTCCACTGCCCTGCCCTGGGAACTCTCCCCCGACCCTGAGAACTTCCTCATTCTCCAGCCCAGACACAGGGTCACCAGGGCTCTGGGAGCCTTCCGTGGTCCTGAGCCCGCCTCCTTGGCCGATCGGGGGCTGTGGGCACCCTAAAGCACAGCTGGCTGGCCCAGTGCCTGGAGCCTTGAGCCGCCAGTACCCCTGGCACACCACACACAGAGCTGACCCTTGCCGCATGGACAGGCCTGCTCTACCCCTGCTTCTGCAGAGCCGAGGTGGGGGGCTCAGAAACGAGGCTGCCAGGACTCTATCCCGCCGCCCCTGTCATCTTGCTCACTTGAGTCCCACAGAGAGAACCCTGGGGTAAGACCAGTGAGTTTCCTGGGGGGCCCTGGAGCCTCTGCTCCCCAGCTCCACCCCAGTGTAGGTTGTGACTAACTAAAGGACAACTTTTTAAAAGCATTTTGAAATCAAGATGTAGCTTACCATAAGACACAAATCCTGAGGGTTCAGCTTGCGCATTTTCATGTGTCTACACCCACGCAACCGCCATCGTGTAAAGGGGTCACATTGAGAGTGGCACCCACCGAGGGCCCCTTGTAACTCCCCCCAGTCCCCTTCCAGTCACCACTCCCAAGGATATCCACTCTCCTGACCTCTGACCTCCATCAGAGCCTGTCCTCACATTGACCTTCACACACTCTATCCCTTCACATACCACCTCCACTCCATGCGGCCCCAGGCAACAATGGTTGGGTCTGTCCCCACAGGGCTGTGTTGCCAGTGACCAGATTGCCAGGCATTTCTCCCTCTGTTGTTGGAGGACATTCAGGTGGTCCCAGGTTTTGAGTAAGCCTGGAGGCCCAAGACTACCCAGAAGGGTCCTGATCACACTGTCTGGGACATCACTCTCGTTTCTACTGGGTGTATAATCTGCTGTGGGATCAGTGGGTCTCGGGGGAGCCTATTCCAACTGCTATCACTTCAGGGCAAATAGAAGGGGAAAAGGTGGAAACAATGACAGGCTTTATTTTCTTGGGCTCCAAAATCACCACGGACAGTGACCTCAGCCGTGGAATTAAAAGACACTTGCTCCTTGGAAGGAAAGCTATGACAAACCCAGACAGCATATTAAAAACCAGAGACCTCACTTTGCCAACAAAGGTCCGTGTAGTTAAAACTACGTTTTTTTCCAGTAGTCATGTACAGATAGATGTGAGAGTTGGAGCATAAAGAAGGCTATGCGTCGAAGAATTGATGCTTTTGAACTGCCGTGCTTGAGAGTCCCTGGGACTGCAAGGAGATCCAACCAGTCCATCCCAAAGGAGATCAGTCCTGGGTGTTCATTGGAAGGACTGANAGTTAAAACTACGTTTTTTTCCAGTAGTCATGTACAGATAGATGTGAGAGTTGGAGCATAAAGAAGGCTATGCGTCGAAGAATTGATGCTTTTGAACTGCCGTGCTTGAGAGTCCCTGGGACTGCAAGGAGATCCAACCAGTCCATCCCAAAGGAGATCAGTCCTGGGTGTTCATTGGAAGGACTGATGCTGAAGCTGAAGCTCCATACTTTGGCCACCTGATGCGAAGAGCTGACTCAGGTGGAAAAGACCCTGATGCTGGGAAAGATTGAAGGCAGGAGGAGAACAGGAGGACAGAGGATGAGATGGTTGGATGGCATCATCAACGGACATGGGTTTGAGCAAACTCTGAGAGCCGGTGATAGAGAAGCCTGGTGTGCTTCAGTCCAGGGGTCACAGAGAGTCAGACACAACTTAGCGACTGAACAACAGATTCCAAGTTGGATGTCTGTTCACCTCCACCCCAGCAGGCTGAAGAAATCCCAGTAACACCACTTGGTATCATCAGCCTTTCAAATGTCAGCCTGCCCGGCAGGTACACAGAAACGTTGTTTCTTTGGCAGTCATAGACCACCCATCCTCGTCACAAAAGGACTTTGGTGGTGAGTTTTCCAGCGTTCCCTTTGGTGCTGGCGGCTGGCCTGGGGGTGACGTTCCTAGAAGGCCAGAGCAGTGAGGAGCCCAACCTGGTGCAGCCCCCCTCCTTTCCCCTCAGGGGCCACCCCTGGGCGTGAGGAGGTGGCGGGCCTGGGCCAGTGCCCTGCAAGCAGTCGTTCCCGAGTGGCCGGCTGCTGAGGCTGGGACTTTGAGGGCAAGGCGGTGTCCCCAGTAAGGTGGCGGCTGCCTGCTGTCCGCTCCAGTGGGAGGTGGCCTTGTGTGAAAAGGGCCTCAGACAAGCTTGGGAGATGCAGAAGCCGCTGCAGATGGGATCCTCGCCGACAGCTGAGGGTTCCTGTGCAAGTCTCCAGAAGCCACTGAACAAAGGTCACAAGCCAGACACTTAAAACCAGAGACACTTAAAACGCTCCCAGTTCTGGGGGCCAGAATCCTAAATCTAGGTGTAGGGAGGGCCATGCCATCTCCAAAGCCCTAAAGGGAGGGTCCGTCCTGCCTCCGCCAGCTTCCAGTGTTGCTGGTGATCCCCTGGGTTCATTTGTTCCTGGCTGCAGCCCTCCAGTCCCACCTGCACGGTCACGAGGCTTCTCCTCTGGGCCCAGATTCTACTCTTCCTGTGAGAACAGTCACACCTACTCGAGTGTGACCTTGTCTCAGCTTGGCGGCACCTGCAAAGATGTCATTTCCACAAAAGGCCACATTCTGAGATTCTGAGTTGGCATGAATTTGAGGCGCCCACTGTTCAACTCACTACAGTACGTGATTTAAAAAACTCACAGACTTCCCTGGTGGTCCACTGGTTAAGAATCTGCCTGCCAATGCAGGGGACACAGGTTTGACTCCTGGTCCTGGAAGATCCCACATACTGCTGAGCAACTAAGCCCATGTGTCCCAACCACTGAGCCCTACCCCCTGGGCCCACGTGCTGCAGCGAGAGAAGCCCCCGCAATGAGAAACCCATGCACCATGACACAGAGGAGCCCCTGCTCGCTGTAACTAGAGAAAGCCCGTGCAGATGAAAACTCAGCGCAGCCAGAAATAAATAAATGTCGAAAAAAGTCAAGTTCTCAAAACCAGTGCCCCAAACAGCATACCATCTGTGGTCTGGATAGAGCCCCCAAAGCCAGTTTCTGGTGTCTGGGGTATCTGGGTGTGGGGCGCCGGGCCCCTCTCCTCACACCCTCCCCAGCTCTCCACTTCCCAGGAGCCGCAGCACACACACTGGTGTGGGGACCTACGGAGCTCTGGAAGCCACAGCCAGTGCTGGCTTGCTCTCTTCCTCACAGATGAGGCTGGGCCCTGGGCAGGGGACGGCTCGCTGCATCCGGGCTGCATAGCCACACAAAGGTGGCCACCGAGGCCGCCTAAGAAGTGCTCATCACTGCCCAGGGGCGGGACCTCCACACCGAGGGTGCTCTCAGCTGCTGACAGCCACCCCAAGAATGGCTCCAGGGCTTTGAACACAGCAGTAAGGACACTAGCCTTGTGGTTTGCATACCTTGGCTTCTTTAATTTTCTAGGCATTCCTTTTGACTGATTTTTGCAAAAGCTGATATGTTCTACCTGGAAGTCCCCCTTGTCTTGAGAATGCAGCTGCGATGATCCAGAAACTGATAAATAACCTGGAGAAACGTACACGCATTGATCTGGACAGCTGCTGTCACCAGGGGTGCTCTGCCAGCCCCTGCACTCCATTCTTTGTCCATGGCCCCAGCTGTGCCCAGTTGACCGAATAATAGAAGTAAGAGAGAGAAGGGTCCTGAGTTGGGTGCATAGCCACGCATGTACCAGGACACACATGTAAGAATGTTACAGGTGCTCTGCTCATCACGGGTGATATAGGGTTGTGCTATAAAATAGTATGAGATGATTAGATGGCATAACCGACTCGATGGACATGAGTTTAAGCAAGTTCCAGGATATGGTGAGAGTTGGACTATGAAGAAGGCTGAGCACCGAAGAACTGATGCTTTTGAACTGTGGTGTTGGAGAAGACTCTTGAGAGTCCCTTGGACTGCAAGGAGATCCAACCCATTCTGAAGGAGATCAGCCCTGGGATTTCCTTGGAAGTTCAGTTCAGTTCAGTCGCTCAGTCGTGTCCGACTCCTTGCAACCCCATGAATCACAGCACGCCAGGCCTCCCTATCCATCACCATCTCCCGGAGTTCACTCAGACTCACGTCCATCGAGTCCGTGATGCCATCTAGCCATCTCATCCTCTGTCATCCCCTTCTCCTCCTGCCCCCAATCCCTCCCGGCATCAGAGTCTTTTCCAATGAGTCAACTCTTGGCATGAGGTGGCCAAAGTACTGGAGTTTCAGCTTCAGCATCATTCCTTCCAAAGAAATCCCAGGGTTGATCTCCTTCAGAATGGACTGGTTGGATCTCCTTGCAGTCCNCGAGGGGAAGGGGGAGATCACCTGGAGTGGGAAATGGCAGCCTGCTCCAGTATTCTTGCCTGGGAAATCCCATGGTCAGAGGAGGCTGGCGGGCTACAGTCCATGGGTCTCACTCACACAGGGTAGAAACAGGAAAGGCACTCAGGGCAACATGATTATGTTGGTGAGAGAGAAAGCAGCTGAAAAGAATGAGGCAGACTCAGAAAGGAGCCAAAAGAAATTCCATTACATTAAAAAATCTCATTTTTGTTTTTCCCAGAGATGGTCTTTTTAAAAATGCTCTTTCCTTACGAGTTTTCCATTTTCTCCTGTATGCCCTACATTGGTGGTGTTCAGGCTCTCAGTCATGTCCGACTCTTTGTGACCCCAGGGACTGCAGCACACCACGCTCCCCTGCCCTTCACGGTCTCCAGAGTTTGCTCACACTCATGTCCACTGAGTCGATAATGCCATTCAGCCACATCGCCCTGTTACCCGTCCCCCTCTCGCCCTCAGTCTTTCCAGCATCAGGGTCTTTTCTGATGAGTCAGCTCTTCGTATCAGGTGGCCAAAGTATTGGAACTTCAGTATCAGTATCAGTCCTCCCAGTGAATATTCAGGACTGATTTCCTTTAAGATTGACTAGTTTGATCTCCTTGCAGTCCAAGGGACTCTCAAGGGTCTTCTCCAACACCACAGTTCAAAAGCATCAATTCTTCAGCGCTCAGCTTTCTTTAAGGGCCAACCTTCACATCAATACATGACTACTGGAAAAACCATAGCAGCTTTGACTAGACAGAACTTTGTTGGCAAAGTAATGTCTCTGCTTTTTAATATGCTGTCTAGATTGGTCATAGCTTTTCTTCCAAGGAGCAAACATCTTTTAATTTGCTGGCTGCAGTCAACGTCTACAGTGAAAATAAAGTCTATCACTGTTCTCATTTTTTTGCCCATCTGTTTGCCGTGAAGTGATGCAACCAGATGCTATGATCTTCGTTTTTTGAATGTTGAGTTTCAAACCAGCTTTTTCGCTTTCCTCTTTCACTTTCATCCAGAGGCTCTTTAGTTCTTCTTCGCTTTCTGTCATAAGGGTGATTTCATCTGCATACCTGAGGTTATTGATATTTCTCCTGGCAATCTTGCTTCCAGCTTGTGCTTCATCCAGTCTGGCATTTTGCATGATGTGCTCTGCTATAAGTTAAATAAGCAGGGTGACAATATACAGCCTTGACCTACTCCTTTCCTAATTTTGAACCAGTCTGTTGTTGCATGTCCAGTTCTAACTGTTGCTTCTTGACCTGCATACAAGTTTCTTAGGAGGCAGTTTAGGTGGTCTGGTATTCCCATCTCTTTAAGAATTTTCCAGTTTTTTGTGATCCACACAGTCAAAGGCTTTACCATAGTCGATAAAGCAGGATTGCATGTTGGCAATTTGATCTCTGGTTCCTCTGCCTTTTCTAAATCCAGCTTGTATGTCTGGAAGTTCTCTTCTGAAGTACATTTGAAGCTTAGCTTGAAGGACTTTGAGCACTACCTTGCTAGAATGTGGAATGTGTGCAATTGTCTGGTACTTTGAACATTCTTTGGCATTGCTCTTCTTTGGGATTGAAATGAAAACTGACCTTTTCCAGTCCTGTGGCCACTTCTGAGTTTTCCAGATTTGCTGGAATATTGAGTGCCTGCCTGCTACGTCGCTTCAGTCATGTCCAATTCTTTGCAACCCAATGGGCCACAGTCCACTATGTTCCTCTGTCTGTGTGATTCTCCAGGCAAGAATACTGGAGAGGGTTTTCATTTCTTTCTCCAGAGGATCTTCCTGACCTAAGGATTGAGCCCACATCTTATTATGTCTCATTATTGCAGGTGGGATTGTTGTAGCCACACATTCCAGGAAACAAACTCGAAGAAGGACGATGCAGATAGTGAAGTGCAGTTTATTACACCAGTGGGCCCAAGGCAGAGTCTCCTCTTAGCCAAGGACCCCGGCCAATTTCTGTAAAAATCTTTTATATTCTGTGTGTACAGTGCTCAAACCCATCTCCCCAAATTCCTTGAAACTTGCATAAACAAAGAAAGTAGATACAATCACAATAGCCCCATCACTCATGTATCATGTGCTTAAACAGTCAAATAATTGGTCATTAATCAATAAGCCCGAGGTTACACTCTAATAAGCACAGAAAAAAAATTATGACCTGTCCAGAGACAGGGGTGATTAGTATATGTTTTCTCTTAGATGATGAGTAACCTAGATACGACTCTCAAGGTTCCTTTGTCCTTCGGGGGTCTTATCCTTCTGCTGGTGTGTCATTTCCATATGCACTGAGCACAGAGTTCAGAGCCCACGGAAAAGGTGGCCGCACATAGCCAGCATTGAACAGGCCCAGGATGGAGTCCAGGCCCTAAAGTCTCCTCCTTCAGGATCTTTACGACTAGCGCCATCTGGGAAACCCATATTGAGCACAGTAGTTCCTTTTTCTTTTTCCTCTTTTTGAGCACAGCACATTAACAGCATCTTATTTTAGGATTTTAAATAGCTTAGCTGGAAATCCATCACCTCCACTAGCTTTGTTGGTTGCAATGCTTCCTAAGGCCCACTTGACTTCACACTCCATAATGTCTGGCTCTAGGTGAGTGATCACACCATCGTGGTTTTCTGGGTCATTAAGTCCTTTTTTTGTACAGTTCTTCTGTGTATTCTTGCCACCTCTCCTTATCTTCTCCCTCTGTTAGGTCCATACTCTTTCTGTCCTTTATCGCGTCCATCTATGCATGAAATGTTCCCTTGGTATCTCTTTCTTGAAAAGATCTCTAGTTTTCCTCATTCTATTGTTTTCCTCTATTTCTTCTCATTGTTCACTTAAGAAGGCTTTCCTACCTCTCCATGCTATTCCTTGAAACTCTGCATTCAGATGAGTATCTTTCCTTTTCTCTTTTGAGTTTTGCTTCTCTTTTCTCAGCTATTTGTAAGACCTCTTCAGACAATCATTTTGCCTTTTTGGTTTTCCCTTTTTGAGGAATGGTTTTGATCACTGCCTCCTGTACAGTGTTACAAACCTCCATCCATAGTTTTTCAGGCTCTCTGTCTATTAGATCTAATTCCTTTGAATCTCTTTGTCACTTCCACTATACAACTCATAAGGGATTTGATTTAGGTTATACCTGAATGGCCTAATGGTTTTCCCTCCATTCTTCAATTTAAGTCTGAATTTTGCAATAAGGAATTTGCCCTACATATTTTGTGGAAATCAAGAGGTTTTTTCTTTTTTTGGCACTGATGTGTATTTGTTGCATATTTACAATAAAATATCAGCCAGTAATTTCAGAGATTCTGTATCAGTTCATCCGGAGAAGGCAATGGCACCCCACTCCAGTACTCTTGCCTGGAAAATCCCATGGATGGAGGAGCCTGGTAGGCTGCAGTCCATGGGGTCACTAAGAGTCAGACACAACTGAGCGACTTCACTTTCACTTTTCACTTTCTTGCACTGGAGAAGGAAATGGCAACCCACTCCAGCATTCTTGCCTAGAGAATCCCAGGGACGGGGGAGCCTGGTGGGCTGCCGTCTCTGGGGTCACACAGAGTCAGACACGACTGAAGTGACTTAGCAGCAGCAGCAGCAGTATCAGTTCATCAAGCAACTGATAAGACAAAATTATCTCAGATCCATTTCTGAAATTGGATGGGGCATATTAAAGGGAATAACTTCTTACTTTAGTTCTGATAATCACTTTGACAGTGTGGTACTAGTTATGCTGTAAGTTGAACTCATGGATTATATCTTATCTAATAGTTGGGGCTGGGCTCTGGAGCTTGTTATCCTTTTTTGTGTGTAGCTGGGGCCTCAAAAACACTCAAAACTGCAAGGAGATGCCATTGTATTTTAAGACAAGATTGATCGTTCAATCAGTGTTAAGAGACACTGAGAGAGAAATCTAAGGCTTGACTTGGGTTAATTGGATTGTCTAGTTGTTATCACAGTGCAGGATACTGATTCGTCAATATCACCGGCCACTCAGAGTGAATTGTCACAGCCCTCTCTGTACTCTACTTTTTCACTGCATTTTACATTTGGTGGGTGAGGCTACAATGTTCTGATACTTGCTTGGCCTGAAAATGTTCATCATTTATTGATTTAAAAAAATAATGGAATCTATTGTTCTCATCTTGATTTATTGCTAATTGATCTATTTCTTGATTTATTTCTAAGAAGGATGGATTTAATTAAAATATTACACAGGAAAAAGTGCTTTATTTTTGTTTATACCTGGGAAAGAAAAGATTTCACAGCATCTCCATTTGTCTATCACTATGTGCAGCTTCATTGTCTTTTCTTAATTCTAGTAGTCACCTCAATAAATCACTGGTTTTTAATGTCATTTATAAAGATTATATGTTATTGCATTTCCAGTTACAAAGCAGCATTAATGGGAAATTGTTAATGGAAACTTGAATCATCTAAATTATCTAGAATTTCAAAATGACAAATCTATTATTTATTGTGAATAATAGTCCTACAGTTTAATATAGCTTCATTTTTTTTTTTAAAACAAATGATGATCATTCAGCCTGATTCTTTGCACAATGCAGGAGAAGACAAATGTTAACCAAGATGGGAATGTAGATTTTCAAAGATGCCTTCTACTCCATTCTGCATATAGGCTCATTTCTTGCCTTTTGAATCAGAAGAGAAAACAGAATTAAAATAATTTTTAGTTTAGTGTCCTGATATCAGTTGTTTTCTTTATTTTCCTTATGCATCAGTACATGTTTTAGTAACTGTTGTTCTTCCAAGTTAAGACAAGTGGGTGGTATTAGCTTTGCTCTGTCAGGAAGGTGGAGGTTAATGGGTCTGGGCTTTTTTATCATTGTCTACAGTTTGCTGCTATCACCTTTTCCTCTCTGTACTGCCATCAATAATAGAGCTGATATCATGGAGTCAATTTCTGCCTTTATTCAAATATCAGATAATATGCACCTTGTATTGATCCCATTGTGTTACTAAAACATTCTTTTTCATTTATATTGATTTTTGGGACTAGAAGTCTGTACATAGTGAACATCAACAGTAGTTAAGTCATCTCATCGTTTAGCTGTAACAGTGTGCTACCTGCTAGATTGTCAGTTCTGAACATTTTTCAACATTGGAGACTGTAGAAGATACAGAAAAAGGTCTTTCCATAAAGAGACAAATTCCATATAAAATACATTTGATTATTATAGGAGCATTTTGCAACAGCTTTCTATGATTGAATCACAATTCAGTTTTCTCTGTGTGTGTATATACATGTGCACGCATACACGCTTTCAAGTGTACACTCTGTGTGGTTTATTTCATTTTGCTTGCCTGTTAGTATTGCCTACAGTGACCATTCCTCTGTTCCTCTTTAGTCTCTTCCATAAATCTCAAATTACTCTTTAATATGTGTTTATGAGCTATCAGTTTTTATCCCCTCCATATTTTAAGAAGGCAAACACAGTTAAGTCAAGATGACTAATGGGATGGTGGGGAGAAGCATAGGATGATAAAAATTAAATAGGGAACAAATGATTCCCCTTCAGAGCCATTCTTTTAAAATAGCCAGTTATTACTAATAAAAAGCAGCATTATCAAACATTTCTTTTAATAACATTTTATAATAGAGATATGTATCCTCTGCTTTGTAAGGCCCATGTTATCCATAGTATACTTTAGTAGGCATTAAAAGTTTAAGAGAATCTTTGAATTCTAGGATCTTTTACAGAAAGGGGAGGAATCTTTCTTCATATGCTTTCAAAGTGTTAAATATAATTTGTTTTATCAAAAACACAAAAGATAATCATTAGCAAAAATCTACATCTTCTTCACCTTCTGGGAGTGTTCTTTCATCTTCCCAGTCTCCTCTGATGATACTGCATTTTCAGAAGAATTCACATGTGGTGGCTCTTTTTTTCTCTCACCCCCGTCCTGCTAGGCCTCAGAAAAGGGTTAATACGATCCTTCTTTCATTGCCATTGGCTCCTTCAGACCTTTCTCCCCTCCTCTTCCACAAAGATATGCTGCTGTAGGGGACATCCTCATACTAAACCACCCATGAGCCTTCTTCTTCACCCCCAGGCTGCACACTCGCCCATCGTCCATGCAGAGTTTAGGTTTTGGTTCAATGTCAGTCTCCAGTGCTGCTCTTGTAACTATTGCTGACTTCGGCGTGAAGGTAGAAGTGAAGTGAAGTCCCTCAGTCGTGTCCGACTCTTTGCGACCCCATGGGCTATACAGTCCTTGGAATTCTCCAGGCCAGAAGACTGGAGTGGGTAGCCTTTTCCTTCTCCAGGGGATCTTCCCAACCCAGGAATCTAACTGGGGTCTCCTGCATTGCAAGCGGCTTCTTTAACAACTGAGCTCTCAGGGAAGCCCATTCAGGTAGATCATCCGCCCAGTTATTCAGCTCCACAGTTTGCTCTCATCCACCCACTTTCTTCCAATAATCTTGTCTCTATCCTAACCCAGCCTCTCACCCCAGGAACATATCATGCAATCGATCCAGACTCTCAATTCAGAATGGCCTCTTCTCCACTCACAGTTCTCTCTTTCCACCTTGTTTCCTCCAGAACGCCATCTTCAAAATGCTTCAGTCTCACTGGGAATCTGATCCTACCAGCTTTTCACTGCTCTCATCTTCCTCGTCCTCACTTTACAGCAATGATGCCATGGTTCCCTGCTGCTGCTGCTGCTGCTAAGTCGCTTCAGTCGTGTCCAACCCTGTGCGACCCCATAGACGGCAGCCCACCAGGCTCCCCGTCCCTGGGATTCTCCAGGCAAGAACACTGGAGTGGGCTCCCATTTCCTTCTCCAATGCACGAAAGGGAAGTCTCCCAGTCGTGTCTGACTCTTCGTGACACCATGGACTGGAGCCCACCAGACTCCTGCGTCCATGGGATTTTCCAGGCAAGAGTACTGGAGTGGGGTGCCATTGCCTTCTCCTGCCATAGTTCCTTAGCCCATTCTATTTCCTACTTATTAAAACAAAACAAAAAGCAAAGCAACTTAGGTTTCCTTGATCTTTTTTCATACCTCTACCATCTCCTCCTCTATCTACCCTCTTACCTAACCAATTTGGTTCTTACTTTACTGAGAAAGCTGAATCTATCACAGATTTCCACAAGCTTCTGTCACTGTATTTAAACACATGCCTGCGATTCATGTCTACCTACTATTCATGATTTGCCCATGCATTTATGAAAGGCTTTTCTCCAAATGTCTACTAGTACCAACCTTGCCTCTTCCAAGGACACTGCTCCAGCAATTACTACCTGATCCTCCAACACAATAGACCATATAACGCAACACATTTGTTCATGAGTTATTTTTTAAAAATCAAGGTCACTTACCTACTATGAGAAATGATTCCAAGATCTATGTTTTTAAGTTAGAGGAATATATGTTATCTATAGGAGATAATATATGGGAATTTTTTGGCTTATATATATATTTTTAGCATTAGTGGTGTGAGATCTAGTCACAAATGGCTTCAAAGAGGTAAGATTGGAGCTGGATATTGATGGATGGGGAGATTTGAATGAATGAAGCCACAATCAAAACAGCTGTATCAGAGAAGAGATACCGAATGATCAAGCATGCAGACGTATGAATGAGTACAGTGTAATTAAGGGCCAGAAAGGACATCTAACTAGAATAGCTCAGAAGGAGAAGTGATAGGGAAGAAAGCTTGACTCCAACTTTGGAATGGCCTTGAATTTCAGAATGAATACCAGATAAAAGGGGAACAGCCACGTGGAAATACCTACTCATTCATGTTGTATATTTTCTGCTGAGATTGGGTAATAGGGTACACTTAGATTTACATCTTCCCTAGTTTTCTACTTAATACCTTCCCACTGAGTTCATGTGTCATATTTTAGAACTGAGAAGATAGACATCGTTGGCAGTTTGGTGAGCAGAGAGGAGAAGCCTGGACTTCTTGAAGTTCTATTCACTCAGTACATGAGACGCATGAGGGACAGATGCAGCTGGCAAAGCAGACTTTTGGATCCTTTCAGTTCAGTTCCCTGGCGGCTCAGAGGTTAAAGCGTCTGCCTCCAATGCGGGAGACCTGGGTTCGATCCCTGGGTTGGGAAGATCCCCTGGAGAAGGAAATGGCAACCCACTCCAGTATTCTTGCCTGGAGAATCCCATGGACGGAGGAGCCTGGTAGGCTACAGTCCACGGGGTCGCAAAGAGTCGGACACGACTGAGCGACTTCACCTTCAGTTCAGTTTGCATTTCCACCTACCTGGGGTTCCAGGATCCCAAGAGGAAACAACAGGCCCTGGAGAAAGGACTATGCCCTCTAAGTAAGGAGGCCAATGGTTGTTGTTTCATGTGATGGCAACATGGAGCTCTGATGGTCATTTTTCACTTAACCAAACAGGTTTCTACCTCCTCACCTCCTCTGACTCCATCATTAGCATGCGAATCTCAGCCTCAGTATCCAATACAACTTCTGATGATGATGTCCAATACAACTGATGATGAAAACAGTCTATAATACATATGGCTATGGAGCACTTGAAACATGGCTCATGCAGCTAAGGAAGAAATCATTAAATTATTTAAATTTGAATTTAAATAGTCACTTGTATCTGTATCTGGTTACTGAATATGATAGAGCAGGTAGAGAGCTAAGCTCTAGCTAATAGCCTTACAAGGACATTTCAAGTGCCTGACCTATACAGAGCTTTACATATACTAACTCATTTAACCGTCATCAGAATCATAAGGAGTAAACATTTTTATTTTCATCATTATAGAAATGAAAGAACTGGGCCAGAAGGAAGTTTAACATAGGGAGGAAATGGCGAAGTCAGGATTTAAACCCTCGGCAGCCTATCCACTGTATTTTCTCTGCTATCAACCCTAAGTTCATCTTGTTTTACTTCAAGCTTTGCTCACATTCATTAGTTTGTATGTGTGTAATAACTGTCTGTTTATCCATAAAATGTATCACTCATTCCTTGTGAGGCATTATATTCTTTTTGTTTTCCACTACCTCTAACGTAGCACAGACTCTCTTATTGTGAGAATCGGTGGGTAGCTCCCTAGCCATCATGTCAGTCCTCCAAAGCAGTGCTT
Organism: Oreotragus oreotragus; assembly: GCA_006410675.1. Taxonomy (NCBI): domain Eukaryota; kingdom Metazoa; phylum Chordata; class Mammalia; order Artiodactyla; family Bovidae; genus Oreotragus; species Oreotragus oreotragus. The sequence goes on along the minus strand of SJYX01023869.1, from coordinate 10,534 downwards.
CTGAAACTTAAATGTGCTCCAGAATCCCATGGAAAACAGGTGGTGGCTTCTGATTCAGGAGGCCCACTGTAGGGCTTGAGAATCTGTACTTTTAACAAATCTCCAAGTGATGCTGATGCCGTTCAGTGGTCTAGTGGCCATACTTGACCACCCACTGCTCTAAACCATGTCCACCTCTGCTGTTAGGTTAACTGACTTAAAGCATTACGTCCCTGCTGAGTATTAAGTATTAAGCCACAGTTCCTGGTGGCTCAGGTGGTAAAAAATCTGCCTGCAATGCAGGAGACCCAGGTTTGATCCTGGAGAAGGAAGATCTCCTGGAGAAGGAAATAGCAACCTGCTCCAATATTTTTGCCTGGAGAATTTGACAGACAGGAGGAGCCTGGGCGGGCTACAGTCCATGGGGTCGCAAAGAGTCAGACGTGACTGAACAACGAACACTTGACCAGTTCCATTTTAAAAGTTATTTTAGCAAAAGACATGATCGTCCATCATTTTGTTTATGTTGTGTGAATAGTATATATCGTCTCTTTTTGTTGAGAGATGAAAAGCCAGCTGAAAATGCTGAAGGAGAGGGAAGAAGGAAGGGAAGAAAACGAGAAAAGTAAAAAGGAAAGAAAGGCAGCTGTATAACTGAAAGGCCAGGTGTAGGTCACATCAAATCCTCTAGGATTCACACATACATCGCCACCTGGTACCTAGGGATTGAATCCATCTCTCTTGAGTCTCCTGCATTGGCAGGCAAATTCTTTACCACTAGTGCCACCTGGGAAGCCCCTTTCCTCAACAGACCTAGTCAAGGTCCATTATTAACTGGCCCAGCTTTAGTAACATGCTCATCTTTCTAACTAGGATGGCTAGGGGAAAGGAGTAGAACCTAGAGAGAGAGTGTGGGAGATTCTGTGAACCAAAACCGACATTGGTAATGTTGGTAATGCTAATTTTCTCACCTGAAAGACCATAACCATATACTTTATCAGATAAACCTATCCATCATCCCTGGTTTAGCTCAAAAGCCTCCTCCATAAAACCTGTCTTACCTCTGCCCGAAATTGTTTCTCCCTCTTTATTTATTGTGATGTTCTCTTCAAATATCTCTCATGTATTAGATATAAAAATAACTTGATGTATTTAGTCTTTATTTCCTATTATATTTCCAGGTCTTTGTAAATAGTAACAGTATTAATGTATTACTGCACACTGTAGGTATGATACGTGAATTAAATGTTTGTATTCATTTTTCAGTTTTTGTAGAATACTGATCTCTGGTATGTAAGGCTAGGGCCCAGTGTCAATCTCCTTGCCCATTTCCACCTTCTTTGAATTATTATCTGAGGACAGTAATCACTGACCTTTTAGTGGGATTTTTTTTTTTTTACAAAAAGATTGTGATTGAATATATTGAAATGTGTAAAATGATTATCCTGTAGACAGAACACAATGGAATGTGTGTGCTTCAGGTAATTGTGGGAAAAAACCCCAAAACTGATATAGGTGACCTTATCTGGAATGTGAAATCAGGATGATTTCCAAACCACTAAACCATGCCACTTGTTCACTTAGTGAGGGATACTTGTGTACCAAGACTTACCAGTGTCCCATCTTGGCTTGATGTCTGTACAGTCTTATTACAGTTTGCTTAAGACCATCAGTATGATAAAGGCACCCTAAGAACTGTACCAATTACTACTTTCCATTATCTTTAGACGGTCTTAAATGTCTGAACCAGAATTCCATCAGCTTTACCCTCCACAAGAAACTCTTATCTGAGTTGTTTGAAAATTATATCCTCCATCAAATTGTAAGTTGACAAAAATCAGAACTGCGTGAGGTATTTCTTACCTAAAAGCTAGTTTATGTTATTCAGTATCCCTTGTGTAAGGATTCACATGATAAGTAACCTAGAAACCAATAAGGCTGGGGAAACATGGTCTGTCTTGAATAAACTGGTATAGAGCTTTAATTTGGAAAGTAAAACTTTCTATTACAGTTGATGAAAAGTTCAAAAAAATTAATATAAAAATAAAATTACCAAATTACTGAGATGTATGTACAAAGATCTTCCCTTTTATAATTTTGTATCAACTACTGAGGGTCTGTTTATAATTTTTTCTTAAAATCCCCTTGAGTGATTATTTTTACTTCATCCTTCCTTAAATAGACTGAAGAAACCAGAAGAGTGGAGAATATCATTATTTGGGAGGAGCAAGTGTTTCCATTCCCTTCCCTCCCTCTTGGAGAATATAAGTTGAAGTCCCAAGTAAAGTTCATAAAAATAAAATTTTTAGAGCCAGAAAATATGGTTTAATTTTAAGATCTATGTTTCATCAGATGACAGTTTCAAAAGTTAAGATCAATATGCTATCTTAACCTATGGAATTTAGAAAGATGGTAACAATGATCCTATATGGAAGACAGCAAAAGAGACCCAGATGTAAAGAACAGACTCTTGAACTGTGTAGGAGAGGGGGAAGATGGGATGATTTGAGAGAATAGGATTGAAATATGTATATTACCATATGTGAAAGAGATTACCAGTGCAAGTTGGATGCATGAAGCAGGGCACTCAAAGGCGGTGTTCTGGGACAACCTAAAGGGATGGGGTGGGGAGGGAGGTGGGAGAGGTGTTCAGGATGCGGGGATGCATGTGCACCTATGGGTGATTCTTGTCACTGTATGGCAAAAACCACCACAATATTGTAAGGAAATTATCATCCAATTAAATTAATTAGTTAATAAAAAAGTTACCCCAGCCACTAAAAAAAAGATCTCATTAGCTTCCATTTTATTCACTGGAAAAAAACACAGAATATGGGAGAAGATCAGCTGTGAGCTGCAGCCAACACTTCCTAGTTGATAGCCCAAGTGAAATTCATTGAAATAAGAAGTGGGAACTTTGGAAGGAAATGGCAATATGGAAATTCTTTAAACTGAAATTAGTTCTTACAACATTATAATGATGAAACATAGCAAAGCAGCAGGTAACAGACATCAACCTTTACCCTCCAGATCTTCCTTTTGCATAGTCTAAAAAGTCTCTATGGTTTCAAGTATAATTTATTTATTTTGGCACCAAGATTAATGTAAAATAAACTTACAGTGTAAGCTGCAAAGTTAACGACAGTTCTCTGAATGACTGAAAAGTATGAAGTCATGATACACATTGTATTTATTTATCATTTGTAAAGTTGTTGACAATTCTTTTGGTGTGAGGTAATTTGCTATCCATTATCAGGTGCTGGTAAAAACATTAAAAAGACATGATTTATGGAGTGGGTTTTATGAGCTGTGTTATTGAAGTATTGTCTTTCTTTTCAAGAATGATCCAAACAAACTCTACCTAGAGTGGGTTGATGGACAGAACATTCAGGAATGACAGTCTTTCTTTTCATTGACTAGTAGTGTGACCTAGGGCCAGAACACTCTCTGGACTTTAATTAATTGGCTTCTGAAATGAGAATTTTGAGCTAGATGGCCATTAAATTTGTATCCAGCTCTGAAAAAAAGGGTGTTTATTTCTGTATTATATTTTTATTATCCAAATAGTATGCATTCATTGTAGAAAAGGTTTTACATCACAAAAAACAAAATTTTAAAAAGGAAGTTTATCTGTAGTTCCATGCTTCAATGCAAAATGTTTTGATCCTATTATCATCCTTCTAGCTTGACCACAACCATAAAACATTTCTGTAATAAATTCATTCCTGCCAACCAGAGACTCATCTCTAGTCATTAACAATATTTTTAACTGTATGGAGATATGAGTGTGACAGTTGAGCCTGAGACCTTTACTTGTTATAGCTTCTATTACAGAAAATAATAACCCTTCAGTTAGGACAAACCTTGTAGTGACCGCCACCGTGAAAGATCATTGCCAATGTTGCACTGATTTGACTGAGCAAGGGATCGTTGAACTTTCAGCCACTAGGGAAGCTGGCTCCAAAATTTATCATTGAGCTACGAGGAGGTGTTAACCCTTATTGGATCAGAAACGGGAAAGACAAATCAAGACATATGACTGTAGTTTCCTGGAAATACTGAAGATTGCCTATGCTTATTTCAGGGAGATTTACAATAAAATAATATATGTACTAAAGAATATATTTACAATAAAATAATATATGCACTAAACTTCTTGAATTGTTAGTTTAAAAAGTTTTGGCCAGTCAAACCCAAGCAAAACAAACAATCCTCATAACCATTTATTTCATTTTGTAGTGTATTTGAATTTTAAAGTTATACAAAAATTCAAGTAGGAAAAAATAATATTAATTGCCAAGAAGCTCAATTTAGCTTATGAGTCCATTTTTCTACTCTGAATCCTTAATGTTGCCATTGATTGTAACTTAGTTACTTCTGGTTTAAACATCTGTCAATTTTAGATTAACATGACCAGCTCATATCCCACTTTCTTGCCCATTTTTCGCTACAACATCCTGCCTCTTTTCGGAGCTTCTGAGGTTAAGGAGAGTTTTACTAAATGGTGTAGGTATGGGAATGGGGTTTCTAATTGACACACGGTTATCACATGGTCCACTGGAGAAGGGAATGGCAAACCACTTCAGTATTCTTTCCTTGAGAACCCCATGAACAGTATGAAAAGGCAAAAAGATAGGATACAGAAAGAGGAACTCCCCAGGTCGGTAGGTACTCGATATGCTACTGGAGATCAGTGGAGAAACAACTCCAGAAAGAATGAAGAGATGGAGCCAAAGCAAAAACAACACCCAGTTGTAGATGTAACTGGTGATGGAAAAAAGCTCCAATGCTGTAAAGAGCAATATTGCATAGGAACCTGGAATGTTAGGTCCAAGAATCAAGGCAAACCGGAAGTGGTCAAACAGAGATGGCAAGAGTGAACGTTGACATTTTAGGAATCAGCAAACTAATGTGGACTGGAATGGGTGAATTTAACTCAGATGACCATTATATCTACTACTGTGAGCAAGAATCCCTTACCATCATAGTCAGCAAGAGAGTCTGAAATGCAGTACTTTTGGATGCAATCTCAAAAATGACAGAATGATCTCTGTTTATTTCCAAGGCAAACCATTCAATATCATGGTAATCCAAGTCTATACTCTGATCAGTAATGCTGAAGAAACTGAAGTTGAATAGTTATATGAAGACCAACAAGACTTTCTAGAACTAACACACAAAAAAGATGTCCTTTTCATTATAGGGGACTGAAATGCACAAGTGGGAAATCAAACATCTGGAGTAGCAGGCAAACTTGGCCTTGGAATACAGAATGAAGCAGGGCAAAGTCTAATAGAGTTTTGCCACAAGAACGCACTGGTCATAGCAAACACCCTCTTCCAACAACACAAGAGGACTCTACACATGGACATCACCAGATGGTCAACACTGAAATCAGATTGATTGTATTGTTTGCAGCCAAAGATGGAGAAACTCTATACAGTCAGCAAAAGCAAGACAGGGAGCTGACTGTGGCTCAGATCATGAACTCCTTATTGCCAAATTCAGAGACTTAAAATGAAGAAAGTAGGGAAAACCACTAGACTATTCAGGTATGACCTAAATCAAATCCCTATCGATTATACAGTGGAAGTGACAAATAGATTTAAGGGACAAGATCTGATAGAGTGCCTACTGAACTATGGACAGAGGTGCATGATGTTGTACAGGAGACAAAGAGCAAGATCATCCCCAAGAAAAAGAAATGCAAAAAAGCAAAATGGCTCTCTGAGGAGGCCTTACAAATAGCTATGAAAAGAAAAAGGCAAAAAGCAAAGGAGAAAAGAAAAGGTATACTAATTTGAATGCAAAGTTCCAAAGAATAGCAAAGAGAGATAAGAAAGCCTTCCTCAGCGATCAATGCAAAGAAATAGAGGGGAACAATAGAATGGAAAAGAGAAGAGATCTCTTCAAGAAAAGTAGAGATACCAAGGGAACATTTCATACAAAGATGGGCAAAATAAAGGACAGAAATGGTATGAACCTAACAGAAGAAGAAGATATTAAGGAGAGGTGGCAAGAATACACAGAAGAACTATACAAAAAAGATCTACATGACCCAGATAACCACGATGGTGTGATCACTCACCTAGAGCCAGACATCCTGAAATGTGAAGTCAAGTGGCCCTTAGGAAGCATCACTACAAACAAAGCTAGTGGAGCTATTGAGCTAATAGAGTTTTGATGGAATGCCAGTTGAGCTATTTAAAATCCTAAAAGATGACGCTGTGAAAGTGGTGTACTCAGTATGCCAGCAAATTTGGAAAACTCAGAAGTAGCCACACAACTGGAAAAGGTAAGTGTTTATTCCAATCCCAAAGAAAGGCAATGCCAAAGAATGCTCAAACTACCGCACAATTGCACTCATCTCACATTCTAGTAAAAATAATACTCAAAATTCTCCAAGCCAGCCTTCAATAATACATGAGCCATGAACTTCCAGATGTTCAAGCTGGTTTTAGAAAAGGCAGATGAACCAAAGTTCAAATTGCCAATATCCGTCAGATCATCAAAAAAGCAAGAGTGTTCCAGAAAAACATCTATTTCTGCTTTATTGACTATGCCAAAGCCTTTGACTGTGTGGATCACAATAAACTGTGGAAAACTCTGAAAGTGATGGGAATACCAGACCACCTTACCTGCCTGAGAAATCTGTATGCATGTCAAAAAGCAACAGTTAGAACTGGACATGGAACAACCGACTGGTTCCAAATAGGAAAAGGGATATGTCAAGGCTGTATATTGTTACCCTGCTTATTTAACTTATATGCAGAGTACATCAGGAGAAACGCTAATCAGGAAGAAGTACAAGCTGGAATCAAGACTGCTGGGAGAAATATCAATAACCTCAGATATGCAGATGATACCACCATTATGGAAGAAAGTGAAGAACTAAAGAACCTCTTGATGAAAATGAAAGAGGAGAGTGGAAAAGTTGACCTAAAGCTCAACATTCAGAAAACTAAGATGATGACATCTGGTCCCATCACTTCATGGCAACGTCTCTTCAGATAATTTTAGTCCCTGAACCAGTTCATGACCCTCCTGACATCTCCAAATTCTCAGGTTTCTTCTCTCATACTTGCTTTTGTACAGGACTTAAAGAAGCTATGTTCAGGTCCTATCTAGGCACTTTTGTAAGACAGTGATTTTCCACCATGTAGGTGCCCTGTTAATTAAAAATTGTCTGTAAGACTTGGAGTACCTTACACAGCATCCTGGACAGCTCTTCTCTGAGACCACACCCAAATGTATTGAGATATGTACTAGAGTTTCGGTACTCTTGCTAAACCATCATATTGGATTTTTTCAACAGGAAGAGCCCTGGACCCTACCCCAGAAATCTTCTAGATCTTGTAATATCATTATTTTTTTTCCTACCCAGTAGTGAAATTGTTATCACCTTTTGATGAGAAAACATATCTTCAGTTCAGTCGCTTAGTCGTGTCCGACTCTTTGCAACCCCATGAATCGCAGCACGCCAGGCCTGGCCTCCCTGTCCATCACCAACTCCCATAATTCACTCAGACTCACGTCCATCGAGTCAGTGATGCCATCCAGCCATCTCATCCTCGGTCGTCCCCTTCTCCTCCTGCCCCCAGTCCCTCCCAGCATCACAGTCTTTTCCAATGAGTCAACTCTTCACATGAGGTGGCCAAAGTACTGGAGTTTCAGCTTTAGCATCATTCCTTCCAAAGAAATCCCAGGGCTGATCTCCTTCCGAATGGACTGGTTGGATCTCCTTGCAGTCCAAGGGACTCTCAAGAGTCTTCTCCAACACCACAGTTCAAAAGCATCAGTTCTTCGGCACTCAGCTTTCTTCACAGTCCGACTCTCACATCCATACATGACCACAGGAAAAACCATAGCCTTGACTAGGCGGACCTTTGTTGGCAAAGTAATGTCTGCTTTTCAACATGCTATCTAGGTTGATCATTACTTAGGGAATGTCTATATCCCTAAGTATAAAAAAACTTATCACTTGTAGAGTATGCATTATTTTCTTAATTACTCTTTCTGCATTCTATAAGCATTATCACTATTACATAAATTTTTTTTCTCATTTTATCAAGAGATAGAATTAGCTAAAGTGAATCAACAGATAAGGAAACAAGGATTCAAATCCAGGTCTCTTGACTCCAAAATTCATGCACTTACCAACTATGCTATATTTCAGGAAAATTACTCAACCTCCTTAATCTCATTACAAACCTTCCATGGATCTTAGGAGCAAGGACAACACATCATACCTTTAAAATCACCATAGTACTTATCAAAGTTCTAAGCACAAAAGTGAATATAAGTATGTGAGTGTTTCCAGAATGCATTAAGTTAAAAAAATATACCCAACCACTCCTGATTAAAATACATTCTTCAGTTAAATAAATAGACTCAAATCTACATAGATGAATCTCACAAAAAGAATAGTAATCCAAAATGCAAGTAAAATTACATTTGATTCACTTCAAAATTTTACTAGCATAATGAAATATACATTATTTAGGAATGCATACCTAACTTAAAAGAAAACTAGAAAATCTAGGAAGGATGATAAAATTCAAGAAAATGCTCCAGAGAAAAGAAAGAAATGTGAATGGGTGGGAAGAATTCAAAGATATTAACATTTCATCTCTTCAACTGGATGATTGTTGCAATAGTACTAATTTATTTATAGCCTTTAAATATCAAATATATATTACATCTTTTCCTTGTTACTAATGATCTATTTCACATTAAAAAGAACCATTGCCACCCAGTTATTTGTCTGCTAGAAACATCTTTTGAGATTTTGTAGGATGATTATAGCTCTTGAGATGCACTAGCTGTAGTTTAAATTCGGATTTCTCAGCTTCAGTACTGTTGGCACTTTGGACTGGTCTTGTTTTTATTGTTGTTGTTGGAGGCAATGCTATACATTATAGTGTGGTTAGCAGCATCTTTACCCCCTGAATGTTCATAGTACCCCTCTTCTGAGTTTTGGAAACCAAAAATGTCTTCTAACATTACCAAATGTACCTTAGTGGGGACCAGGAAAATTTCCCCTGGTTGAGAACTGCTCCAAAGNCACTCAGCTTTCTTCACAGTCCGACTCTCACATCCATACATGACCACAGGAAAAACCATAGCCTTGACTAGGCGGACCTTTGTTGGCAAAGTAATGTCTGCTTTTCAACATGCTATCTAGGTTGATCATTACTTAGGGAATGTCTATATCCCTAAGTATAAAAAAACTTATCACTTGTAGAGTATGCATTATTTTCTTAATTACTCTTTCTGCATTCTATAAGCATTATCACTATTACATAAATTTTTTTTCTCATTTTATCAAGAGATAGAATTAGCTAAAGTGAATCAACAGATAAGGAAACAAGGATTCAAATCCAGGTCTCTTGACTCCAAAATTCATGCACTTACCAACTATGCTATATTTCAGGAAAATTACTCAACCTCCTTAATCTCATTACAAACCTTCCATGGATCTTAGGAGCAAGGACAACACATCATACCTTTAAAATCACCATAGTACTTATCAAAGTTCTAAGCACAAAAGTGAATATAAGTATGTGAGTGTTTCCAGAATGCATTAAGTTAAAAAAATATACCCAACCACTCCTGATTAAAATACATTCTTCAGTTAAATAAATAGACTCAAATCTACATAGATGAATCTCACAAAAAGAATAGTAATCCAAAATGCAAGTAAAATTACATTTGATTCACTTCAAAATTTTACTAGCATAATGAAATATACATTATTTAGGAATGCATACCTAACTTAAAAGAAAACTAGAAAATCTAGGAAGGATGATAAAATTCAAGAAAATGCTCCAGAGAAAAGAAAGAAATGTGAATGGGTGGGAAGAATTCAAAGATATTAACATTTCATCTCTTCAACTGGATGATTGTTGCAATAGTACTAATTTATTTATAGCCTTTAAATATCAAATATATATTACATCTTTTCCTTGTTACTAATGATCTATTTCACATTAAAAAGAACCATTGCCACCCAGTTATTTGTCTGCTAGAAACATCTTTTGAGATTTTGTAGGATGATTATAGCTCTTGAGATGCACTAGCTGTAGTTTAAATTCGGATTTCTCAGCTTCAGTACTGTTGGCACTTTGGACTGGTCTTGTTTTTATTGTTGTTGTTGGAGGCAATGCTATACATTATAGTGTGGTTAGCAGCATCTTTACCCCCTGAATGTTCATAGTACCCCTCTTCTGAGTTTTGGAAACCAAAAATGTCTTCTAACATTACCAAATGTACCTTAGTGGGGACCAGGAAAATTTCCCCTGGTTGAGAACTGCTCCAAAGTCTTGGCTTCCTTGGTAATACTCATATTTTTCACTGACTTCAGTACATTTGTACTGTACTTTTTCGCTCTCTTCATTATGTGATCGCTACTTATTAGCACAGGATGGAACATGCTGGGAATTTTTAGAAAACATGCTTTCTAACCTTTTCCAGCACATTGTGTATTCAGGATACACTGGATAGTGTGACATTTGGATTCATCACTATGAGTGTTCAGGTCAAGATGTGTATAAGA
>SJYX01023868.1:382833-403567 GCA_006410675.1 Oreotragus oreotragus | reverse complement strand
CTTTTGATGAATTTGTTGGGGAGAAAGTGGTCTCCCCATCCTATTCCTCTGCCATCTTAGGACCGCCTCAGTTACAGAATTTTAAATGGGGGAATCTCCATAACCATCTCTCAGCATTACCTCTTTTAATAGGTAGGCAGGTGCCACTCTGCAACATGGAAATTTTTAATTTTTGGTTTAGTTGAGTTCAAGCCATGTTTAATGGTTTAAAAAATAATTAACATGGGCTCAGATAAAAAATTATGTATGTGGTGAGAATGCTAAAACACAGGCTGCTTAAATGTCTGAGAAGTAAAAGGATCTACCTCCATTTGGTGCCAATTTCTGGCTCCACACCAGATGGGCCTACTAATGGCTGTGGTTTTGTGGATTCTAAGAGGAATTGGAGGGACAGAAAAGTTTCATCTTAATGCTTTTCCTCACTACCTTCAGCATGACTCTTCTCATAATTACATCTTCTCAAAAACCAGAGCACTTTAAGTCTTTTTCAGTATACCCTTAGTATTTATGAATCTAAAATTATATTTAAATATATTATGTTGAGTGAGTTTTGCTTTAATCCCCCAAAATTGTCATGTTTCCCTTTAAGAGAACACTTTGCATTCTGTTGTCATAGCAACAAAATGTGCTAGTAGGCTGAAAAGCTGACATTTCCCCCTGATTTTTATTATTCATGATGTAGATACCATTTCCCCCCATCACCTCCATCAGCACTAAAGGGTCTCTCCATTTAAATGTAAATTGACCATAAAAAGATAAAAGGCTCCAATTTTACTGGCCATGAAAGGTGACTATCTTTGCCATGTTTTTTTTTTTCTTTCTTTCTTCTGTGTTTCTGATTCAATACTTCTATAAAGGAGATGCTCTTTAAAAGTTGAGGGACATTTTCTATTCCACCAAAATCTGGGACCTTTCTTATGTACACAATATGTAAAAAGAGAAGAAAATTGCTCTTACCAATAGAAGGTATAACCCTGGCTAATATTTATACATATTAGTTTACACTATTCAAAATATTTGCACAAACATCTTAACCAGTTATCCCTTGTGATCTCTAAACAAGCTCAAAATGCAATGCCTTCTCAATAATATTCAAAACAAAGGCACACACAACTAGCCTGCTTTTGATTTAGAAATGAGACATTCACACATCCTTCAGGAAGAATTCATAAAAAGGTAGTTTTTTATGCATATAAATTTTTTTGAGACCAGAGAAGGCAGACTTAGTTCCCTTTAACTTCATCGAACCACTCTTCCTCAATACCCATTCAACATGTTTCCTTCTTTCGAGAATACAGGATCCAAAAGAGACATAAACATTAGCCCATTCTACAGTTGAAAGGTATGAAACCATAGAAGCAAATACATTCAGTGAACTTTGTTTACTGTGTCCACTTATATTTTCATATTTTATAAAGGTAAAAAAAGAATAATCTTTTTCCTTTTCAGTATTTATGGAAACTAGTGGATAGGGCTAAGAATTGGATCAGAACATAAACACATATTTACTGAAAAACTAAATCACTGTATCAACTTGGAAAAATGATTTCTTAAAAGCATGGGAAGAATTTCCCACAGTTAATCCCAACTCTAAGCCATTAGAATTTTAAACTATTATACATGCATTTCAGTAGAGTGATCCTACAACTAATCAGAAGGCTATGAGTAGGAACAGAAATTACCTTCATTTCTCCTAATTATGCTGAAAACAGTTAGACACTCAGTCATGCCCAACTCTTTGTGACCCCATGGACTATAGCCCACCAGGTTCCTCTGTCTCACTATCATTATTCAGAATTCTTTATCAGGTAGATTCCCTATCTCTTCCTCTTTGGTTTGGTTTGGTGGTCATTTATCCTGTTCCTTTACCTGCTGGGTATTCCTTTGTCTCTTGATCTTGTTTATATTGCTGTGTTTGGGTTGACCTTTCTGTATTCTGGCAGTTTGTGGTGTTCTCTTTAATGTGGAGTTTCTTTGCTATGGGCGGGGTTGTACTGGTGGCTTGTCAAGGTTTCCTGGTTAGGGAAGCTTGTGTCGGTGTTTTGGTGGGTGGAGCTGGATTTCTTCTCTCTGGAGTGCAATGAAGTGTCCAGTAATCAGTTATGAGATGTAAATGGGTTTGGATTAACTTTGGGCAGCCTGTATATTTAAGCTCAAGGCTGTGTTGCTGTGTTGCTGGAGAATTTGTGTGGTATGTCTTGCTCTGGAACTTGTTGGCCCTTGGATGGTACTTGGTTTCAGTGTAGGTATGGAGGCGTTTGATGAGCTCCTGTTGATTAATGTTCCCTGGAGTCAGGAGTTCTCTGGTGTTCTCAGGATTTGGACTTAAGCCACCTGCTTCTGGTTTTCTGTCTTATTTTTACAGCAGTCTCAAGACTTCTCCATCTATACAGCACCATTGATAAAACATCTACATTAAAGATGAAAAGTTTCTCCACAGTGAGGGGCACCCAAAGAGGTTCACAGATTTACATGGAGAAGAGAAGAGGGAGGAGGGAGTTAGAGGTGACCCGAATGAGATGAGGAGGAATCAAAAGAGGAGAGAACAAGATAGCCAGTAATCACTTCCTTATGTGTGCTCCACGGTCTGGACTGCTCAGAGATGTTCACGGAGTTGTACAGAGAAGAGAAGAGGGAGGAAGGAGACAGAGGTGGCCAGGAGGATAAAGAGGGGAATCAAAAGGAGAGAGACAGATCCAGCCTGTAATCAGTTCCTTAAGTGTTCTCCGCTGTCTGGAACACACAAAGAGATTCGGAGAGTTGAGTAGAGAAGAGAAGGGGGAGGGAGGAGATAGAGGCGACCTGGTGGAGAAAAAGGAGAGTCCAAAGGGGGAGAGAGCAATCAGGCCAGTGATCTTGCGCCCAAGTAAAAATGAGTAATGAAGATTGGTTTCTGAAAGGTACAAAATTGATAACAAATACCAAAAAGCAAAGATTAAAATCTAGAGTAGAGCTTGGATTTTCAAAAATACAGTATTAAAGAAAAGAAAAAAAGTTACAAAAATTATAAATATGTATATATATATATGGAGTTTGCTTTAAAAAATAGGGTCTCTCTCTTTTTTTTGCAAAGTAATAGTAGGTTATAAAACTGAAAATTAATGGAGTAATAGAGGACTTAAAAATTTTTTTTAAAATTAAAAAAAGAATGATAGTAAAAATAGTAAAAATATATCTAGGACTTTCTCTGGTGGTGTTGTGGGCCTTGTGGGGTAAGTTCATTTTCAGATAGTTCCTTGGTCCAGCTTATATTTCTCAAGATCTATAGGCCCCTTCTTATGTAGTCGGTACTAACTACAGGGTTTTAGTCTATTGCATCTGTCAATTCCAAGGCAGTTCCCTCTGTTTTAACTTCTTCTGTTTGCTGGTATGTTCAGTGTCTGATTTCCACCCTGAAACAAGGGGTTCAGTTCAGTTCAGTTCAGTCACTCAGTCGTGTTCAACTCTTTGTGACTCCATGAATCGCAGCATGCCAGGTCTCCCTGTTCATCACCATCTCCCAGAGTTCAGACTCACGTCCATCGAGTCCATGATGCCATCCAGCCATCTCATCCTTGGTCATCCCCTTCTCCTCCTGCCCCCAATCCCTCCCAGCATCAGAGTCTTTTCCAATGAGTCAACTCTTCTCATGAGGTGGCCAAAGTACTGGAATTTCAGCTTTAGCATCATTCCTTCCAAAGAAATCCCAGGGCTGATCTCCTTCAGGATGAACTGGTTGGATCTCCTTGCAGTCCAAGGGACTCTCAAGAGTCTTCTCCAACACCACAGTTCAAAAGCATCAGTTCTTTGGCTCTCTGCCTTCTTCCAGTCCAACTCTCATATCCATACATGATCACAGGAAAAACCATAGCCTTGACTAGATGGACCTTAGTCAGCAAAGTAATGTCTCTGCTTTTGAATATACTATCTAGGTTGGTCATAACTTTTCTTCCAAGGAGTAAGCGTCCGCAACCAGGGACTGAACCTGCACTCCCTGCACTGGGAGTACAGAACCTTAACCACTGGGCTACCAGGGAAGTCCCTCGACACAAGGGGTGGTGGTGGACATTTTTTTAGGCTCACTTGTTCAATTGCACTGTGGGGAGGGAGGGACACTGCAAACAAATAACACTGGCGTGTGCTTGCAGTGTCTCAGCTACACTGGACCTGCCCCCCACTCCTGGCGTGTGTGCTCTCCCTGCGCACACTGCTCAGGCTCTAGGTTGCTCTGCTGGGAACCATCCGAGGCTGGCCCTGGGCTACATGAACCTCCCAGGTCTAAGCCACTCAGGTTCAGGCACTCGGGTAGTCCTCAGAGGCGCCGACTCGTTTGGGCCTGCATTTTGTGCCCTTCCCAGATCCGAGCAGCTCAGGTGATGAAGTGTTTGGCGAGCACAGTCACTGCGACTTATTACCTCCCTCGTCCCTTCTGCTTGGTTTTCTGGGTGTACAACCAGCGCACCTTCTCAGGCAGATGTTGACCATCCATAACCCCAAGAAGTCTCAGTTAGCAAAGAAGCCTGCTTGCAATTGGTAGATAATGTCTCTCTGGGGCTGCAATTGCCCCCTTCTGGCTCTAACTGCCTGTCACTGGAGGGGGATGGTCTGTAGCAGGCTAGCTCTGTTCAGTCCTTTGTTCTGTGAGTGGGCCTGGCGGTGTCTTAGGTTAGGGCTTTTCTCATGGTAGCCATCCCACAGTCTGGTTTGCTAGCCCAAGTTAGTTGTCTCAGACTGCCCTTGGGGCATTCAGTCCTGGTCCTTACTCTAAGCAATGCAGCCCGCGCCTCCCTGCCCAGCCCCCACTAGCTAGTGGCGGGTGCAGGTGTCTGCACTGCTTCTCCACTGGGGGAGTTACCGTTGAGCACGTAATCTGTGGTTTGTAATTATTTATTTATTTTTCCTCCCAGTTATGTTGCCCTCTGTGGTTCCAAGGCCCACCACAGACTCTGCAGTGAGAGTGTTTAATGGTGTTTGGAAATTTCTCTCTTTTTTTAAGACTCTCTTCTTGGGACAGAGCTCCATCCCTACCTCTTTTGTCTCGTTTTTTTGTCTTTTATATTTTTTTCTACCTCCTTTTGAAGACACTGGGTTGCTTTTCTGGGTGCCTGATGTTCTCTGCCAGCATTCAGAAATTGTTTTGTAGGATTTACTCAGCGTTTAAATGTTCTTTTGATGAATTTGTTGGGGAGAAAGTGGTCTCCCCATCCTATTCCTCTGCCATCTTAGGACCGCCTCAGTTACAGAATTTTAAATGGGGGAATCTCCATAACCATCTCTCAGCATTACCTTTTTTAATAGGTAGGCAGGTGCCACTCTGCAACATGGAAATTTTTAATTTTTGGTTTAGTTGAGTTCAAGCCATGTTTAATGGTTTAAAAAATAATTAACATGGGCTCAGATAAAAAATTATGTATGCGGTGAGAATGCTAAAACACAGGCTGCTTAAATGTCTGAGAAGTAAAAGGATCTACCTCCATTTGGTGCCAATTTCTGGCTCCACACCAGATGGGCCTACTAATGGCTGTGGTTTTGTGGATTCTAAGAGGAATTGGAGGGACAGAAAAGTTTCATCTTAATGCTTTTCCTCACTACCTTCAGCATGACTCTTCTCATAATTACATCTCCTCAAAAACCAGAGCACTTTAAGTCTTTTTCAGTATACCCTTAGTATTTATGAATCTAAAATTATATTTAAATATATTATGTTGAGTGAGTTTTGCTTTAATCCCCCAAAATTGTCATGTTTCCCTTTAAGAGAACACTTTGCATTCTGTTGTCATAGCAACAAAATGTGCTAGTAGGCTGAAAAGCTGACATTTCCCCCTGATTTTTATTATTCATGATGTAGATACCATTTCCCCCCATCACCTCCATCAGCACTAAAGGGTCTCTCCATTTAAATGTAAATTGACCATAAAAAGATAAAAGGCTCCAATTTTACTGGCCATGAAAGGTGACTATCTTTGCCATGTTTTTTTTTTTTTTTTTTTTTTTTCTTCTGTGTTTCTGATTCAATACTTCTATAAAGGAGATGCTCTTTAAAAGTTGAGGGACATTTTCTATTCCACCAAAATCTGGGACCTTTCTTATGTACACAATATGTAAAAAGAGAAGAAAATTGCTCTTACCAATAGAAGGTATAACCCTGGCTAATATTTATACATATTAGTTTACACTATTCAAAATATTTGCACAAACATCTTAACCAGTTATCCCTTGTGATCTCTAAACAAGCTCAAAATGCAATGCCTTCTCAATAATATTCAAAACAAAGGCACACACAACTAGCCTGCTTTTGATTTAGAAATGAGACATTCACACATCCTTCAGGAAGAATTCATAAAAAGGTAGTTTTTTATGCATATAAATTTTTTTGAGACCAGAGAAGGCAGACTTAGTTCCCTTTAACTTCATCGAACCACTCTTCCTCAATACCCATTCAACATGTTTCCTTCTTTCGAGAATACAGGATCCAAAAGAGACATAAACATTAGCCCATTCTACAGTTGAAAGGTATGAAACCATAGAAGCAAATACATTCAGTGAACTTTGTTTACTGTGTCCACTTATATTTTCATATTTTATAAAGGTAAAAAAAGAATAATCTTTTTCCTTTTCAGTATTTATGGAAACTAGTGGATAGGGCTAAGAATTGGATCAGAACATAAACACATATTTACTGAAAAACTAAATCACTGTATCAACTTGGAAAAATGATTTCTTAAAAGCATGGGAAGAATTTCCCACAGTTAATCCCAACTCTAAGCCATTAGAATTTTAAACTATTATACATGCATTTCAGTAGAGTGATCCTACAACTAATCAGAAGGCTATGAGTAGGAACAGAAATTACCTTCATTTCTCCTAATTATGCTGAAAACAGTTAGACACTCAGTCATGCCCAACTCTTTGTGACCCCATGGACTATAGCCCACCAGGTTCCTCTGTCCATAGAATTCTCCAGGCAAGAATACTATAGTGGGTTGCTATTTCCTCCCTCGGGGACCTTCCTGACCCAGGAAGTTTTTTATGTATATCTTCCTGATCAAACTGAGGTCTCCCGCATTGCAGGCAAATGCTTTAGCGACTGAGCTACCAGAGACTTTCTTAAATTCACAGGTGCATGTTCTTGCCTTCAGTTCAGTCACTCAGTCATGTCCAACTCTTTGTGACCTCATAAATCGCAGCACGCCAGGCCTCCCTGTCCATCATCATCTCCCGGAGTTCACTCAGACTCACGTCCATCGAGTCCGTGATGCCATCCAGCCATCTCATCCTCTGTCGTCCCCTTCTCCTCCCGCCCCCAATCCCTCCCAGCATCAGAGTCTTTTCCAATGAGTCAACTCTTCTCATGAGGTGGCCAAAGTACTGGAGTTTCAGCTTTAGCATCATTCCTTCCAAAGAAATCCCAGGGCTGATCTCTTTCAGAATGGACTGGTTGGCTCTCCTTGCAGTCCAAGGGACTCTCAAGAGTCTTCTCCAACACCACAGTTCAAAAGCATCGATTCTTTGGTGCTCAGCCTTCTTCACAGTCCAACTCTCACATCCATACATGGCTACTGGAAAAACCATAGCCTTGACTAGACGGACCTTTGTTGACAAAGTAATGTCTCTGCTTTTTAATATGCTCTCTAGGTTAGTCATAACTTTTCTTCCAAGGAACAAGCATCTTTTCATTTCATGGCTGCAGTCACCATCTGCAATGATTTTGGAGTCCCCCCCAAAATAAAGTCTGACACTGTTTGCACTGTTTCCCCATCTATTTGCCATGACGTGATGGGACCAGATGCCATGATCTTAGTTTTCTGAATGATGAACTTTAAGCCAACTTTTTCGCTCTCCACCTTCACTTTCATCAAGAGGCTCTTTAGTTCTTCTTCACTTTCTGCTGTAATAGTGGTGTCATCTACATATCTGAGGTTATTGATGTTTTTCCTGGCAATCTTGATTCCAGCTTGTGTTTCATCCAGCCCAGCACTTTGCATGATGTACTCTGCATGTAAGTAAAATAAGCAGGATGACAATATACAGCCTTGACGTACTCCTTTTCCTATTTGGAACCAGTCTGTTGTTCCATTTCTAGTTCTAACTGTTGCTTCTTGACCTGCATACAGATTTCTCAAGAGGCAGGTCAAGTGGTCTGGTATTCCCATCTCTTTCAGAATTTTCCACAGTTTGTTGTGATCCACACAGTCAAAGGCTTTGGCATAGTCAACAAAGCAGAAGTAGATGCTTTTCTGGAATTTTCTTGCCTTTTTGATGATCTAATGGATGTTGGCAATTTGATCTCTTTTTCCTCTGCCTTTTCTAAAACCAGCTTGAGCATCTGGAAATTCACCGTTCACATATTGCTGAAGCCTGGCTTGGAGAATTTTGAGCATCACTTTACTAGCGTGTGAGATGAGTGCAATTGTGTGGTAGTTTGAGCATTCTTTGGCATTGCCTTTCTTTGGGATTGGAGTGAAAACTGACCTTTTCCAGTCCTGTGGCCACTGCTGTGTTTTCCAAATTTGCTGGCATATTGAGTGCAGCCCTTTCACAGCATCAACTTTCAGGATTTGAAATAGCTCAACTAGAATTCCATCACCTCCAATAGCTTTGTTCTTAGCGATGCTTTCTAAGGCCCACTTGACTTCACATTCTAGGATGTCTGGCTCTAGGTGACTGATCACACCATTGTGGTTTTCTGGGACATGAAGATCTCTTTTGTATAGTTCTTCTGTGTATTCTTGCCACCTCTTCTTAATATCTTCTGCTTCTGTTAGGTCCATACCATTTCCGTCCTTTATTGTGCCTATCTTTGCATGAAATGTTCCCTTGGTATCTCTAATTTTTTTGAAGAGATCTCTAGTCTTTTCCTTTCTATTATTTTCCTCTATTTCTTTGCATTGATCACTGAAGAAGGCTTTCTTTTCTCTCCTTCCCATTTAGCCAAATATCTGGCATACAGTGTTTATTGAATGTCAGCTAATGTTATTACTGTAGGAAAAGTAAGTAAGTGTGGATGTCCCATGGAAAATTGCCATTTCAACCAAGTCCTTGATATACATTTATTTATTGATATTTATCCCATTGATTTTCTCAAAAAATAGGAATAGAGGGGCCATTAAGGCAACCAAATCATCATATCTGCTAGTGAATGATTTTCACCACAACCACAGTATCNTTTTCCTCTATTTCTTTGCATTGATCACTGAAGAAGGCTTTCTTTTCTCTCCTTCCTATTTAGCCAAATATCTGGCATACAGTGTTTATTGAATGTCAGCTAATGTTATTACTGTAGGAAAAGTAAGTAAGTGTGGATGTCCCATGGAAAATTGCCATTTCAACCAAGTCCTTGATATACATTTATTTATTGATATTTATCCCATTGATTTTCTCAAAAAATAGGAATAGAGGGGCCATTAAGGCAACCAAATCATCATATCTGCTAGTGAATGATTTTCACCACAACCACAGTATCTTTATATAATCAAAAGTAGGAGATCATGTAAGAGTTACCTAGTTAAGTACTATTCCAAATAAATGCAGTAATCCTGATCTTAAAAATTACCAATAACGAATTCTGTTAAGATTTTTCTTAGATTAAACTGGAAACCCTCTAGCTAATATTTAAAATAATTTCCCTTTTCCTCTTCTTTGATGATGAAGAATTGCTGATCTCTATGATTGTCTTAATAACCTTAAACAGAGTCGGAATTTAACCACAGAATTATGGGCATCAAAGTTGGAAATGGTATTAAAGATTTTCAAGCCTAAACAATTCATCTTAAAGATGAAAAGAAAGCTGAGGCTGTCATAAGAACTGACATGCCCAACGTCATGAAGTTAGTGAACAGTGGACTCGGCCAGCAACACAAGCCTCCTGGCTCCCAACCCATTCTGTGAAGTATTGGCTTTGTGACATTCCTAGTTGTCTTAATTTGGGCTCTCCTGATAGGGGATCCTGAAACAAGAACAAGAGTACAGATAGTTTATGTTGGAAGTAATCCTAGGAAGGTCAGGTAAGTAAGAGGGGACAAAGAGAAGGAAGAAAAGCCAGTAGAGTGTTACTGAATTGGTTACCTTGTCTACAACTGGGGTCCATTACCCTGTGGAGACTTTGTGGGAAATCATTTAGAAACCACTTCAGAAATTTTCCCTCTGAAATATTGGATACCATAGTAGTGAAAGTCTAAAGATTTTCAAGCCTAAACAATTCATCTTAAAGATGAAAAGAAAGCTGAGGCTGTCATAAGAACTGACATGCCCAACGTCATGAAGTTAGTGAACGGTGGACTCGGCCAGCAACACAAGCCTCCTGGCTCCCAACCCATTCTGTGAAGTATTGGCTTTGTGACATTCCTAGTTGTCTTAATTTGGGCTCTCCTGATAGGGGATCCTGAAACAAGAACAAGAGTACAGATAGTTTATGTTGGAAGTAATCCTAGGAAGGTCAGGTAAGTAAGAGGGGACAAAGAGAAGGAAGAAAAGCCAGTAGTGTGTTACTGAATTGGTTACCTTGTCTACAACTGGGGTCCATTACCCTGTGGAGACTTTGTGGGAAATCATTTAGAAACCACTTCAGAAATTTTCCCTCTGAAATATTGGATACCATAGTAGTGAAAGTCACTGAGTTGTGTCTGACTCTTTGCGACTCCATGGACTGGTCCATGGAATTCTCCAGGCCAGAAAACTGTGGTGTGTAGCCTTTCCCTTCTGCAGAGTATCTTCCCAACTCAGGGATTGAACACAGGTCTCCCGCACCACAGGCTGATTCTTTACCAGCTGAACCACAGGGGAATATTGGATAGCTGGAACATTTATCCACTGACCTCCTATCTTATATTGTTGAGGTTTAGTTTCAAGTGTTTTTGGAGAAGGCACTGGCAACCTACTCCAGTACTCTTGCCTGGAAAATCCCATGGGCGGAGGAGCCTGGTAAATTGCAGTCCATGGGGTCGTGAGAGTTAGACATGACTAAATGACTTCACTTTCACTTTTCACTTTCATGCATTGGAGAAGGAAATGGCAACCCACTCCAGTGTTCTTGCCTGGAGAATCCCAGGGATGGGGGAGCCTGGTGGGCTGCTGTCTCTGGGGTCGCACAGAGTTGGACATGACTGAAGCAACTTAGCAGCAGCAGCAGCAGAAGTCTCAAGTGCTTTAACACTATCACCTTCCCAGGATGCACCTTTGTATGAGTTGAGTAGCTTTCTAAAAATCTGGAGACAGCACTGAGGTCCACAAGCAGAGAGGCACTGTAGAGTGCATGAGAAGGGATGAACTGTCCACTACCGCTGTGCTGAAATCGAATGTGCTTCAGGGATGTTAAATGGTACAATACAGGTGTTGGCTACACTGTTCACCGATATCTAGTTATCTTTCCTTTCTGAATAGAGAAGGGAAAGGCTGCATTTGTCAGCTTTTATTCAATAGGGTAGAGCCATGTGAAAATGAAATATGAGCAGTAATCCCCTATTGCTTCTGGTTTGAGGCAATTAAATATTCATGTGCAAGCCTTCAGCATCTCTCTTTCCCTGCCACAGCACCATGAAGAATGCCTTGATATGGCAAGGCCAAAAGATCAAGGCACCTTGGACTCAAGAGCCATCATATGAGGAACGGCTATCTATAGGACCCATCTAGGACCCACAGTAGACTCTGTGAAAACAAGAAATAAACTTGTTGCATTAAGCCACTGATACTTGGGATCCTGCCTGTGACTGCAACATACTTAGCCTATCCTAACTCATAGAGACTCTGCTATCTGTTAAGTCATATATATTAAAATATTTCTGAAGTTTTAAGAATGTGACATAGTGAACCTTCTCATGTTCTCTAAACTATTCTCTGTTATGATCATCAATAGATTTGTCCAGACACTGGTCAAGAATAGGGCTGAAATCTGTGACCAGAGCAAACAGTAAAGTTTATGTGGTGACTGGATATATATTGCAAATCTATCATAATACTTTAACAAGTAAGGTAACCAGCTTCAGTCAAACTATAGATTGACTGATATAACTGCTCTGCTGTGGTTGCAATTACCTATACCCAATGCCAACACTTCAACATAGTGACCAAAAAAAAAAAAAAAACCACACTCCAACACTGGTTCATTTGCCTATCCATCAAAAAAAAAAATACTTTGCTTTTTAAACATGATAGCTATGCCTTTAAAGCCACTTCCCACATTAGAACCTTTAGTACATCTCTGTTAGCCAAGATTCAAGCTGTTTAAAGACATCGTTAGGTTACAGAGATGCTATAGTTATTACCCCACAGATTTCCTTTACATCATTTTCCTTTTTCCTTCTATTGAAGAAAAACACTTCTAAGTATTGAGAGCCACACTTTCAAGGCTTTCTACTCACAGCAGAAAAGCTGTGAGTAGAAAGCCTAAAACTCCTGGTCCTAAATTCATCTCTTTATAACACCTGTGTATTTATCCACATGCTTTGCCATGATGGTTTCTGTCCCTAATATGTTATATGACTCTGATAAAACCCCTGAATTCACTTTTTCTTCATAGGCCAGGTTTTGTTTACCTCTCTCTCTCAGACCTGATTTTGACTTTTCTACTTCTACTCAGCATGACAACAGTGCAGGAAATTCTACTCATGACACAGAGATAGGACATTCATGGAGCATTTTACATCCATCAGAGCATCTGGAATCTTCCTGGGTGGCTGGATATTACACCCTGTCCCAGTAGTTTTCGTGCTTGAAGCAGTTTGGGTGAAGAAGTATCAATGTACATTTGCAAATGGCATACAAAAGCATCCCAGAGTCCCAAACTGGAAGATGAATGTTTCAGGATGCATTTGTTTCTTCTCCCATTTACTCTCAGGAGTAAAATAGTACATTTACTATAGTCCTTTACACACATGAACATGACCATTCCCACCTGGCAAGGTAAAGGAAGAATGTCTGCTCATGGCTTAGAATGCCTTCAAAATGATTCAGTACATTTGGGCCTAATGGTGGCATTTAAGCCATGCTCTTTCTTATTCTGTAATTAAATTAACTTTAGTTTCTCTCCCACCCTACCCCCAATGCTTCATATAATTGCTGTGCTTTGAGTTTCCGTTCATTCTAAAAATCTGAGTCATCTCCTACAGGAACTGCTAACATGGTTGTTAACACTGAAAGACACTGTAAAATGAATAAGTGGCAGGGGTCAGGAAGAGAGAGGAAGAGGAACTGAAGTTATTTGTGTTGAATTATAATGCTTGAATTTCTCATTTATTCACTGGATGTCTATTATATGTGACACACAGTTCTAGGCATAGTCAGTAACATGGAGTCATATGAAGAGGATACACTCGTATTTCTCCAGGAAAAGACAATTCAATTTATATATACTGGAGCAACAGGAAGGAAGTCCAAAAACTTTCCAAATTTCCATTCAAATTGTGTCTTGAAGGAAAAACAGTATTTCATCAGGTATAGGTGGGATGGCAGTGAAATGTTTCAGGCAAAGAGAATAAAAAGCGTGAGCAACAGTATCAACTTGGCAAAATGAAAGTAAATACTTTAGGTTGCCTGGGGCATATGATCCATGAAGGGCAGTAGTAGTCAACAAGACTACAAAGGCAGACTTGGAGCCACATCCCAAAGGGTCTTGAATGACAGACTGAGGAGTTCTGACACAATTCAGTAGCTTATGAGGAATCACTGATGATTTTTAAACTGGAAAGTCACATGATAACACTGTGCTTTAGGAAGATTAACCTGGAAGCAGCATATATAATGAATTAGAAGTGAGAAGAAAAGTGTATGTGTTAGAAGAGGGGGAATTACTGTAAACTACGGTGGAGGCTTCCCAGGTGGCACTAGTGGTAAAGAACCCATCTGCCAAAGCAGGAGACACAAGAAACACAAGTTCAATCCCTGGGTCAGGAAGATCCCCTGGAGAAGAAAATGGCAACCCATTCCAGTATTCTTGCCTGGAGAATCACATGGACAGAGGAGCCTGGCAGGCTATAGTCCATGGGGTCGCAAAGAGTCAGACATGACTGAAGTGACTTAGCATGCATGCAAAGTGGAGGCATGTCACACACACACAGATACATTTGCACATGCACACTTTTAACCTAACATGTTAAATCACATACTTTCAATAGAAATAGGAAAATAACATTTTTTAAAATTTGTGAATTTTTTTGCCAACCATGTTACTCAAGAAATTTAGACTCTGGAGTGATCATGGGATGGGAACATGAATAAGCCCTTTCCTTAGCAGCCCTCTGATTTCTTCTGGGACTCCTAATTGTGAGCATCTCACCATGCTGAGTATGAGTCTATAATTATTGTAAAATATATGCATTTATTTGGGTATAACATTGCTCCTACAGTCAAACCAACTACTTTCTCTAGTGCTCAAAAGAGAAGTCAGTCATTTCAACTGTAGAGCAACTATTGGCTGCACTGGATTATAACATGATATTAGTTTCCAAAGTGACATGTTTCTAACAGAGCTTTCAAGTGTTTATTATATGTACTGACTTTTATAACCTAAATTCTATAAAATTTGTGATTCTAATATCTTGTGATTACCTAAGTGATATGTAACAGGGCCCCAAGTGAGCCTGGTAATACTGGGAATTGAAAGAGAGAGATCAAAATGATTCCTATATGAGAAATACAATCTATAATAGATATGCAACTGATAGATAACTCATAAACATGAGACCTGTGTAACATAGAAAAATGTGGAATTTATTCCACAGCAAATTGGGGAAGGGACAGATAATGGCTTAAATTTTGGACAAACTGAGTTTGCAAAGCTTAATGAGTCACCTAGATTTCTAATAGAAAGTTATAACTGTGGACCTGGACTTTGGTCTGTGGTTCCCAAACTTTGTTGCATATTGTAATTACTTGAAGCAACTCTTAAAAATGATGTTTGGTTATTATTATTTAATTAGTACTGTGTACAAGTTTGGCACTGAGGGTTTTATAAGCTTTCTAGGTAGATTAATGAATAGGAACTACTACCTTAGGCAGAGAAATAGGAGTTAAAGATGAAAACTTATCACTAATACACAGAAAAATGATGACAGAAGCTATGCGAATGTTGGCCTTTGTTTAGCAGGTATAACAAGAGAATAAAAAAGGCAAAGACTTTGAGGATTCCTGTCCCCTTATTGACTATGAGAAAGTCATAAATTATAGACAGCTGGGATTAAGGATGTAGCCTCTAGCCACAGACAAACTAACAATACAAAAGTAATATCTACATCCTCTCTCAATTAATAATTATACTAACTTAGATGTGCCAAGCATTACACTTATTACTTTATATTATCATCATCACCATCATAAGCATCATCATCATCATCAATATTATCCAAAAGTCATTGAGTGATTAATATACGACAACTTACACACATTATTTCATTTAATCTTCACAGAATTCCTGTAAGGTCCCAATTTTATAAATAATAAAAATGAGGCTTAGAAAGAAACTTGCCCAAAGTCATTTATTGGCAGAAGCAGGCCTTGAGTCCATAAATATCTGACTACAGAGCCCGAGACATGCATTCATTATATTCTTAACAGTCCAGGTAATTACTTTTAGTAATAACAGAAAACAAATTGGCATTAAATTTACAGACCCCTTTTATATCCCTCTTTTCACTTGATTCATTCAGAGAGGGTATAATTTGCCTAGTTTTACAGAGGAGAAAACTGACAGAAAGGTTATATGACATCCTTAAAGTCACACAGTTTTATTGGTGAAGCCTTATTTAGACTGGGATAGAATCATAGAGTTTGTAAAATTTTTTCCTGCAAGACTTCCATGACCCACTGCCTCTCCCTGACTAGATCAAATGTCTGTCTTCTGTTTCCCTAAAGCACTCTGTCTTTTTCCTTATTAAACTACTTACCATACTGCATTGTAATTGGTTGCTCATCTGTCTCCCTTATTAGTCTATGAGCTTAGTGAGGGCAAGAATCTTGCTTTTATTATTTTTATTTTATTTTATTTTATTTTATTTTACTTTACAATACTGTATTGGTTTTGTCATACATCAACATGAATCCACCATGGGTGTACACGTGTTCTTAAAACTATATCTGGCACCAAGTAAGTACTCAATAAACATTGGTTGAAACAAGTCAAATTCATTAAGCCCTGTCTAGGTGATATACAGGTAATGCATAGATGAGGCCAACAGTCCCTGTCCTCTGTGTAGACAACCTTTGAACTGATGGTATCATTTACTCTATGCATTATAAGAGCTTTCAAAAAAACGTTTCATGGGAGAAGAATAAGGCTGTTGTGTGTTTTTTGAGGCCCAGGACAGTGCAATTGATTAACACAAAAGTTTAAGCAAAGGGCCAGTATGAAGCCAGAGTTTTCCAAGTGAGAACCTGACTACATTCTCCATCAACTACTAATGCTCAGAGCACAGAGGGAAAGGAACATGGTGTTGAATTAGGCTTACTGTGAACTGAGCCTGAAATGGACTATGGAGGGCTTTATATTTGTGAGTTTGCCTAAATCTTTGATGTGAATTCATTTTCTAATAATTTGATTCTTTATCCTCAAAGTGGAGGGCAAATTTATAAGAACATGAGATAATGGAGGTATTATTCAGTTTGCCTCCAGTTTGTATTGCATTCAGTTCAGTTCAATTGCTCAGCCATGTCTGACTCTTTGTGACCTCATGGACTGCAGCACGTCAAGCTTCCCTGTCCATCACCAACTCCTGGAGCTTGCTCAAACTCATGTCCATTGAGTCAGTGATGCCATCCAACCATCTCATCCTCTGTCGTCCCCTTCTCCTCCTGCCCTCAATCTTTCCCAGCATCAGGGTCTTTTCAAATGAGTCAGGTCTTTGAATCAGGTGACCAAAGTATTGGAGCTTCAGCTTCAGCATCACTCCTTCCAATGAACAGTCAGAACTGATTTCCTTTAGGATTGACTGGTTGGATCTCCTTGCAGTCCAAGGAACTCTCAAGAGTCTTTTCCAACACCACAGTTCAAAAGCATCAATTCTTCAGTGCTCAGTCTTCTTTATAGCCCAACTCTCACATCCATACATGACCACTGGAAAAACCATAGCCTTGACTATATGTAATTTTGTTGGCAAAGTAATGTCTCTGCTTTTTAATATGCTGTCTAGGTTGGTCATAGTTTTTCTTCTAAGGAGAAATAATCTTTTAATTTCATGACTGCAGTAACTATCTGCAGTGATTCTGGAGCCCAAGAAAATAGTCTGTCACTGGTTCCATTGTTTCCCCATCTATTTGCCATGAAGTAATGGAACTGGATGCCATGATCTTAGGTTTCTTGAATGCTGAGTTTTAAGCCAACCTTTTCACTCTCCTCTTTCACTTTCATCAAGAGGCTCTTTAGTTCCTCTTTGCTTTCTGCCATAAGGGTGGTATCATCTGTATATCTGAAGTTATTGATATTTCTCCTGGTCATCTTGTTTCCAGCTTATGCTTCATCCAGCCTGGCATTTCTCATGATGTACTCTGAATATAAGTTAAATAAGCAGGGTAACAATATACATCCTTGGCATACTCCTTTCCCAATTGGGAACCAGTCTGTTGTTCCATGTCCAGTTCTAACTTGCTTCTTGACCTGCATACAGATTTCTCAGGAGGCAGGTGAGGTGGTCTGGTATTCCCATCTCTTGAAGAATTTTCCAGTTTCTTGTGATCCACACGGTCAAAGGCTTTAGCATAGTCAACGAAGCAGATGTTTTTTTCTGGAATTCTCTTGCTTTTTCTATGATCCAACAGATGCTGGCAATTTGATCTCTGGTTCCTCTGCCTTTTCTAAACCCAGATCGAACATCTGGAAGTTCTCATTTCATGTACTGTTGAAGCCTCACTTGGAGAATTTTGAGCTTTACTTTGCTAGCGTGTGAGATAAGTGCAATTGTGGAGTAGTTTGAACATTCTTTGGCATTGCCTTTCTTTGGGATTGGAATGAAAACTGATCTTTTCCAGTCCTGTGGGCACTGCTGAGTTTTCCAAATTTGCTGGCATATTGAGTGCAGCACTTTCACAACATCATCTTTTAGGATTTGAAATAGCTCAGCTGGAATTCTATCAACTCCACTCGCTTTGTTCATAGTGATGCTTCCTAAGACCCACTTGAATTCGCACTCCAGGATGTCTGGCTCAAGGTGAGTGACCACACCATCATGGTTATCTGGGTCATTAAGATCTTTTTTGTATGGTTCTTCTGTTTTATTCTTGCCACCTCTCCTTAATATCTTCTGCTTCTGTTAGGTCCATAACGTTTCTGTCCTTAATTCCCATTTTTGCATGAAATGTATTGCATTGCATAGGGCACACTAATGGTAGACAACATGGACCCTGGCCTTGAGCAGATTACTAGTGAGAGAGAGATTGGTTTGACATGAAATCAACTAAACCAGCCATTGAAGGATGATATGGGAATGACTGCATAAAGGTGACAACTATATATATAAATGCAGTAGGAGAAAGTTAAAGTATCAGAAAGATCAGACAGGGGACTGGGTTTTCCATGTATGTGGGCAGAATCACAGGGGAAGGGAATAGATTGAGCCAGAGACATGACATGAACTGGGACTTACTGAAGCTAAGGCATGCAGAATTATCCACCCTGAATCTTCCTGCCATCATTTATTTTAAGGATACTCTCAGGAAAAAGTGCAGAAGAGGTCTATATAGCCTCAGTTGGGAAAATTAATAAGTTTTAGCATCAAGGGAAAATTAATAAAATTAATGAAATGGTAGGCCAGTGCGTTGGCACTGTGTGCTTGTGAAACAAGATTTCAGGAATAGTTCAAGATCTGTGACTTGCTTTGCTGACTCTAAAAAATGTCTCTGAATGTCTAATCCTATACTTTGTTGCCAGAACACCCACCAGTCTGCAGTGGGTTTGGTTATGCTAAGTAAAAGAAGAAACTGAACTCCTGGAAATTCTGCATGAACCATTTTTAATACTGAAATTTTACATGTCATGAAAGATATTTTTTAAAAAACAGGAATTTTTGCTTCTGTTTTTGTTTTTGCAAAACAGGCCAATTCAGGGAACAAAAGATCAAGACGACAGGAAGGTACATAAAGATTTGGGACATAGACTTCAAAGGACCCAAAGTAGGAAATCAGACAGATGACTCATCATGTCAAGGTTTTCATAGATAATTATAAATGGGGGCAACCTTCTGTGTAATCGGAAGTACCCTGCAGAAAGTACTTGGTCCAGGAAGCTAGGAACCAAAGTACTTGCTACCCGCCCCCGCCCACCACCTTAAAGCAAGTGTAAAATTACTAGCAGGCAAAATGCAAATTGCCAAAGGCATTTTTCACAACCATATAAGGACAGTTTAGGGGGCCCCTACTTTCCTTTTGCTAGAGAACAAGAAACATAGTCCCCTCCATTCTATCTCAGCCACCATTTCCAATCAAAGTTTAGACCAACCTCATTGTCACAAGAATCTGCATCTTCCTTGAAATCACTAATTCAGACATCCTACTCTTCAACACAACTTCCTATCTTTCCAGTTCACTTATTCATGCAACTGGTAGAAATAGGTCTTTTATTTCATTAAAATCTCCACTGACCCGTTCATTTTCTTTCCCTCGCTCTCTTTCTCTCTCTCTGTTCCCTCCTACTTAACTTTCTCCCTATTCATTGATATATCTGATGGCTCAGCATTATGATCAGCCTTTTGAAAATGCTACTAATGCTCTTTTCTTTCCCTTCTTCATTTACACCACCTGTAAAATTCAACATTAGAAGAAGCATAACACTCCCATGATCTGTGACTACAGCTAAAAGATAGAGAAAATACCAGAACCAAGAAAATTGGACATTGCTTATAAATTTATGATAAACAACATTAAACACTGCAAATATCTTACTATGTTTCTCTAAGTTTCTCTCTATCTTTTTCAAGGACTAGCTTTTGTTTTTCCTTCTAATACCCAAACTCACCTTCTCCCACTGTTATCCTGTCTCTCTTAGATAAGGACAATCTTGCCTCATATAGCATATAGAAAATAGCCTTCAAACAAGTGTTATTCCATCTTGCATCTGTGTTCATCTCCTCTTTTAATTATAATGGAACCTGGTAGTGCAAGTTGGGCAGTCTAAGGCACTGGATTAATTATGGAAAAGTAAAGAAGAGAAGTGAAAAGCAAAGGAGAAAAGGAAAGATATAAGCATCTGAATGCAGAGTTCCAAAGAATAGCAAGGAGAGATAAGGAAGCCTTCCTCAGTGATCAATGCAAAGAAACAGAGGAAAACAACAGAATGGGACAGAGTAGAGATCTCTTCAAGAAAATTAGAGATAACAAGGGAACATTTCATGCAAAGATGGGCTTGATAAAGAACAGAAATGGTATGGACCTAACAGAAGCAGAAGATATTAAGAAAAGATGGCAAGAATACACAGAAGAACTGTACAAAAAGATCTTCATGACCTGGATAATAACGATGGTGTGATCACTCATCTAGAGCCAGACATTCTGGAATGTGAAGTCAAGTGGGCCTTAGAAAGCATCACTACGAACAAAGCTAGTGGAGGTGATGGAATTCCAGTTGAGCTAGTTCAAATTCTGAAAGGTGATGCTGTGAAAGTGCTGCACTCAATATGTCAGCAAATTTGGAAAACTCAGCAGTGGCCACAGGACTGGAAAAGGTCAGTTTTCATTCCAATCCCAAAGAAAGGCAATGCCAAAGAATGCTAAAACTACCACACAATTGCACTCATCTCACACGCTAGTAAAGTAATGCTCAAAATTCTCCAAGCCAGGC
>SJYX01023868.1:353197-372865 GCA_006410675.1 Oreotragus oreotragus | reverse complement strand
TTTCAGGATACAGTTCAAAGGAGTGAGGCTGGAATTGTTAGCTCCCATCTCTAAGAGAGAAAAAAGCAACCAGCGCCATTTTTCTACCGGAGGCGTCCCTCCCTGCTCTAGATGGGGGTGTAGACAGACTTTGCACCAAAAGCTTTTCCTTCCTGGTCGGACTTAGTCTGTCCCTTACCGACGCAGGTGCTGTCTCGACCCTCCCGGTTCTACCACCGAGATGGGGTGGGGATGTACCAGGGGTAGACCTGATAGCATCTCTACCTGATGTCCAGCTCTTCACCTTCAACCTTGCTTGCCTCTGATGTCACCCAGGGTGCAATCAGAGTAACCTTCTGGAATGCCTCCCAAGCTAAGAATGCTGGGGGAAACATTCGTCACCTGAGTGCCTGTGCATGACCTTCAGTATATTCCTGACCACAATAAGACCAATACAAACATAGCTGAGATGTTCTTTTCAAGCATCACCACACCAGTATGAGAGCCTCCTCTGGTCCACTAAGAGCCAGTGTTACCAAAGGAATAAAAGCACATTGCAGTCCCAATCTGAGTAACCTTTAACCTCAGAGATGTTCTTGGAGCTAGAGCTCATCTAGTTTTCGAACTTCTGATTCCTAGCAAGGCTAGACGCTTTCTTGACTACCAATCCAAGTTTGCCACAGTACACAGTAACAGTATAGATCACAAGTCCCTTGAAAGTACATGATCCGATAGATTAGGTTAGTACTTCTAATTCCCAAGGAGTTATGAAATGGTCAAAGAGACCGAAAAGTTTGACCAAGAAAGGAGAGTTCGGTCCACACGCTTTGCCCGTTTCTGGTCGGTTCCCAAAGGAGACATTGGGTGCCTCTTGGCCTTGGCAGGTTGGTAGAAACCCCTGACAGGTTTCTGCCATAAGCCGTATAGGATCACTGTGGAACTGCAGAGCAGGGCTCCTTACTTGCTTCACGCAGGGCATGTCATTTATTCACACAAGCACACTGTAGAGTTAGTAAAACACAGCAGAAAATGTGTTCGCTAAGAGAACAAAGAACTAGAGCTCCAAGCATCCTTACCTTGTCCTGAAGGATCCAGACGAGCCCCCAAGATAAAAAGTTGTTGTTGAATTACGACGCCAGGATTCTTGGCCCCCGGAGGAGAAGAATTCAATCCGGGGCCAGAGACGAGGCTTGATCGCTCAGAGCTTTTGTGTAATAAAGTTTTATTAAAGTATAAAGGAGATAGAGAAAGCTTCTGACATAGGCATCAGAAGGGGGCAGAAAGAGCACCCCCCTGCTAGTCTTTAGCTGGATGTTATATAGTCACCAGCAGTCTGTTAATGAAAGAAAGGAATGTCTCAAAACTTAGAATGGCACCAGACCCCTCACCCAAAAGATGTATTTTTGGATAACCTCGGCTCCAAATGGTTTATCTCGGGCCATAAAATGATTAACTTGCATCTTGAAGAAGGGCAGATCACCATACAAATAGTTTCATTTACATAGATTAGAGGAACAATATCAGAGTATAACATACTGGTTTATCAAGTAGGTTGAGCCCAAAAGGCTGAACCAACTTGAAGACAGATTTTGGGGTAAATGCATAGTACATTAGCATAGCTTAAGATAAACATTTCCATAAGAAAGAGGCATTGGTTAACTTCAGGTGAAACCAGGTATCATTATGGCAACACAGAATTTTAAGAGAAATCTCCTTTTAAGTTTGTATAAAGAAGGAAAAAATATCGCTCTTTTTTGTTTCCTCCTGACGCTTAAGAGAGATAAAATGTCTGACACTTGCAGCCTATTTCCTCCGTTTGGAGACCCCTGGCCTTCCTGCCTGTTACCCTCTCACTTAGTTGACTGCCATGTTTTTTTTTCTTTGATCCTGCCTGGAACATGAACTTGAGGCTGGAGGTTTAATATCATGAGTTGACAGGTATAAAAATGAATATCTACATGCTTCATGCAGTAAGATAGAAAAATAAAAGAAGCCTGGATCCATGATGGCTTCTCTGAGTCACATTAGCTCCAGAATACCTACTACTCAAGTTCTTAAAGCATAGAATGAACAAGATCCTGTGTGCTTAAGCCAAAATTAGTAAGATGTCCCATTTTATGTAAGGAAGAAAATTGAATTCTAAAATCACACTAGGGGACTAGAGATATGGCACTTGAAGAAGCTATACTTCTCATTGTACATATTTTTGTGCTATTAATGCATTTTGCCATGTGACTATCATTTTTTAAAATTTATTTTTAAAGTTTTACAAAAATTTTTGGCCACAATACATGGCATGTGGGAATCTTAGTTACCTGATCAGGGATTGAACTCATGCCCCCTGTAGGGGAAGTGCCAAGTCTTAACTGCTGGACCACCAGGGAAGTGCCTGAATATCTTGCTTAGACTTATTTTTTTTTAATCTAGAAGATAGAAACTCAAAATAATAACAAATTTTAGTAATAAACAGTAATGTCAAATATGTATAACAAACATGTGCAACTTACTGAAGTACATAAAAGAATATATTCACAAAAGATGAGATGAAAACTTGTATGGAAACACAAAGACCGCAAATAGCTGAAGCAATATGGAGAAAGGAAAACAGAGTTGGAGTAATTAGGCTCTGAATTCAGACTATACTACAAAGCTATCAAAACCCCATATTGAACTGGTACAAAAACACAAATATAGATCAGTGGAAAGGACAGAAAGTCCAGAGATAAACCCATGCACCTATGGTCAACTATTCTATAAGAATGGAAGTAAGAACATACTATGGAGAAAAGACAGTCTCTTCAATATGCTGGTGGGAAAACTGGATAGTTACATTTAAAGAATGAAATTAGAATATTCCACAACACCATACACAAAAATAAATTCAAAATGGATTAAAAACCTAAATGTAAGGCCACACACTATAAAACTCTTGGAATAAAACAGGCAGAACACTCTTTGTCATAAATCTCAGCAAGATCTTTTTTGACTCACTTCCTAGATTAATGAAAATAAACAAATGAAATCTAATTAAACTTAAAAACTTTTGTAGAGCAAAGGGAAGAACAAATAAAAAAAAGACAATCCTCAGATTTGGAGAAAATATTTCCAAATGAAGCAACTGAAAAAGGATTAATCTCCAAAATATATAAACAGCTCATGCAGGTCAATATCAAAAAAGCAAACAACAAAATCAATAAATGGGCCAAATATCTAAATAGACATATCTTCAAAGATATACAGATGGCCACAAAACATATGAAAAGATGTTTAACATCACTAATTATTATTGTTGTTGTTTTTCATTGCTAAGCTGTGTCTGACCCTTTATTATTAGTTTTATTAGTAAAAAGTAGTATCTGATTATTAATATTATTGTAGTTTTATTTCCATCACTCTAATTATTAGAGAATTATTATTTTCTAATGCTTAGAGAAATGCAAATTAAAACTAAAATCACATAGCACCTCACACTAGTTGTGAGGGTAACAGGCAGGAAGGCCAGGGGGTCTCCAAACGGAGGAAATAGGCTGCAAGTGTCAGACCTTTTTTCTCTCTCTGTTAAGAGGCAGGAGGAAACAAACTAGCGTTACTTTTATTCCCCCCTTCTCTAAACAAATTTAAAAAGAGGTTTCTCTTAAAATTCTGTGCTGCCATAATGACACCTGGTTCCACCTGAACTTTTCTCAAACCTTGAGCTAACCAGTGCATTTTTCTTATGGAAATATTTCTCTTAAGCTATATTAATGTATTATGTATTTACCCCAGTCTCTGTCTTCAACTCAGTTCCCCCTAAAGGCTCAAAACTGACTTGACAAACCAGTATGTTATACTCATACATCCATTCTCCTAATCTATGTTAATGAAACTATATATTTGTATGGAAATCTGCCTTTCTTCAAGATTCTCGTGGATTGTTTTATGGCCCAGGATGACTCACCTGGTGCCAATACTATCTCAAAATGCATGCTGTGGGTGAGGGGCCTGGTGCCATTCTCTGAGTTTTGAGACATTTCTTTCCTTTAATTAGCAGACTGCTAGTAGCTATATAACATCCAGCTAAAGACTAGCAGGGGGGTACTCTTTCTGCCTGCTTCTGATGTCTATGTCAGAAGCTTTCTCTATCTCTTTTATGCTTTAATAAAAGTTTATTACATAAAAGCTCTGAGTGATCAAGCCTCGTCTCTGGCCCCGGGTTGAATCCTTCTCCTCCAGAGGCCAAGAATCCTGGCATCTTCCATGGTTTAGCAACAACCTTTCATAGTTAGACTAGCCATCATCAAAAAATCTACAAACAATAATTGTTGGAAAGAGTGTGGAGAAAAGAGAACCTTCCTACACTGTTGATAGGACTGTAAATTGGTATAGCCACTATGGAGAATAGTATGGGAGTTCCTTAAAAAACTGAAAAAAGAACTACCACATGATCTAGCAATCCCACTCCTAGCATATACCCAGAGAAAACCATAGTTCAGAAAGGTCCATGCACCCCAATATTCACTGCAGCCATTCACGATAGCCAGGGCATGGAAGCAGCCTAAAGGTCCATCAACAGAGGAATAGATGAAGAAGATGTGGTACATATACAATGGAATATTACTCAGTCATAAAAAAGAACAAAATAATGCCATTTTCAGCAATATGGATGGACCTAGAGATTGTCATACTGAGTGAAGTCAGACACAGAAAGACAAATATCATATGATACCACTTATATGTGTAATCCAGAAAAGGGTATAAGTGAACTTAGTTACAAAAAGAAGCAGGTTAATAGATGTAGAAAGCAGATTTATGGTCACCAGGGGATAAGGGGGCAGATGGATAAATTGGGAGATTGGGATTGACATATACACATTCAGTTCAGTTCAGTTCAGTCGCTCAGTCGTGTCCGACTCTTTGTGACCCCATGAATCGCAGCACGCCAGGCCTCCCTGTCCATCACCAACTCCCAGAGTTCACTCAGACTCATGTCCATCGAGTCCGTGATGCCATCCAGCCATCTCATCCTCGGTCGTCCCCTTCTCCTTCTGCCCCCAATCCCTCCCAGCATCAGAGTCTTTTCCAATAAGTCAACTCTTCGCATGAGGTGGCAAAAGTACTGGAATTTCAGCTTTAGCATCATTCCTTCCAAAGAAATCTCAGGGCTGATCTCCTTCAGAATGGACTGGTTGGATCTCCTTGCAGTCCAAGGGACTCTCAAGAGTCTTTTCCAACACCACAGTTCAAAAGTGTCAATTCTTCAGCCCTCAGCCTTCTTCACTGTCCAACTCTCACATGCATACATGACGACTGGAAAAACCATAGTTTTGACTAGACAGACCTTAGTCAGCAAAGTAATGTCTCTGCTTTTGAATATGCTGTCTAGGTTGGTCATAACTTTTCTTCCAAGGAGTAAGTGTCTTTTAATTTCATGGCTGCAATCACCATCTGCAGTGATTTTGGAGCCCCCAAAATAAAGTCTGACACTGTTTCCCCATCTGTTTCCCAAGAAGTGATAGGACCAGATGCCATGATCTTCGTTTTTTGAATGTTGACCTTTAAGCCAACTTTTTCGCTTTCCTCTTTCACTTTCATCAAGAGGCTTTTTAGTTCCTCTTCACTTTCTGCCATCAGGGTGGTGTCATCTGCATATCTGAGGTTATTGATATTTCTCCTGGCAATCTTGATTCCAGCTTGTGCTTCTTCCAGCCCAGCGTTTCTCATGATGTACTCTGCATATAAGTTAAATAAGCAGGGTGACAATATACAGCCTTGACATACTCCTTTTCCTATTTGGAACCAGTCTGTTGTTCCATGTCCATTTCTAAATGTTGCTTCCTGACTTGCATATACACATTACTATATATAAAATAGATAACTAATAAGAACCTACTATATAGCACAGGGAAATCTACTCAATACTCTGTAATGGACTACATAGGAAAAGGATCTAAAAAAGAATGGCTATGTATAGGTATAACTGATTCACTTTGCTTTATACCTGAAACTAACACAACATTGTAAATAAACTATATCCCAATTAAAATTATAAATAAACAAAACAGAAGAGAGGATAAACAAATCCAAGTCTCAGGTTTTGGAAAGACTAGTAAAATACGGAAACCATGTAACAAATCGAATCATTTAAAAAAGAGAGAGAAAAGGCATGCTAAAAATATAAGGAATGAGAAGCTGGGATATAATTAGAGATATACTGGAAACTAAAAATTCATATGGAAATTCCAAGACCAATTTTATGCCAATAAATTTGAAAATGTATAAATTGAATTTTATGAAAAATAATAACCAAACTGACTTAGGAAATAAGAGAGTAAAACCTGGATATGTGTATATAACAGGTAAAGAAACTGAATACAAAATTTTAAATATACACACAAAATCAAAAGAACAAACCATTTCACAGACAATTTTTACCTAAATTTCACAGAACAAATATGTTCTTTCCAATGCCCTTTAAAAACAGTTGTTATATACAAATTTTTCTAGAGCTTTGGTTCTTAAACATGGTTTCACAATAAGATTACCTGGGGAGCATTTTACAATACTGATACCTGAATTCTTCACCTCCAGAGATCCTGATTTATTGTTATAAGCACAAACTCCTGAGCATCATTATTCTATACACAAAAAAATAGTAATTCCCCAAGTAATCCAAATGTACATCTAGGAGTCACTGAACTAGTAAATAAAACAATAAATAAGTAAAGCTCACTAAGTCACTGTTTGAGGCAAATATAAACCTAATGTAAAATCCAAACTTGGACTGTACTAGAAAAAAATCAATCTCATTTATAATATAGGCGCACAAATTTTAAATAAACTATTGGCAAGACAAATCAAACATGCATTAAGAGACACAGATGTGTAGAGCGGACTTTTGGACTCTGAGGGAGAAGGAGAGGGAGAGGGAGAGGGTGGGATGATTTGGGAGAATAGCATTGAAATACGTATACTATCATGTAAGAAATGAATTGCCAGTCTATGTTCAATGCAGGATGCAGGATGCTTGGGGCTGGTGTATGGGGATGATCTGGAGGGATGATGTGGGGTGGGAGGTGGGAGGGGGGTTCATGTTTGGGAGTTCACGTAAAAAAATAAATAAATACAAAAAAAAGAAAAAGAAAAAAAATTACATGATGACAAGGTGTGGCTTAATCCAGGAATCATAGATCTTTCAATACTAGAAAATCTAGCACTATTAATCATCATTTTAAAAGATCAAAGGGGGAAAAACATATAATGCAGATATAGAATATTTTGAAGAAAATACAAAGCCCACTCAAGAATGAAACAACTTTTAGCAAACTACAAATATATGGGGTCTTCCTTAACAAGTCCAAACCAACAGCACACATGTTAGTTACTGGGAAAATAATGAAAATACAGTATTCCTCTAAAGTTGAGAAAATGGTAAGAATGAACCTAGGCTTCTATTAAGCTTGTAACAAAATTCTTATCTGGTTCAAAAAGACAAGGAAAATAAATTAAAAGCTTCAGACTGACCATGAAGAACTTCAAATGCTATCATTCACGGGAAACGATGCAAGATAGAGAGTTGTATCATGCTCATTAGTTGGGAGAAAATATTTTAAAGGTCACAATTTTGTTCCCAAGTCAATCAATTAAGTCACTGGAATTCCAAGTTAATTTCCAAAAGGATATTTCACAGAAATGGACAGGATGATTCTGAAATTCATTTGATGACCAAAAAAAAGTCCTAAAAGAAAATCAAGAAAACATCAAAGAATTATTTTTAAAAAGAGATAGAACTTTTGCTACCATATACCAAGAGTCATCATTAAGCTATAGTAATGAACACAGTGGTTGTCAAATCAAGGATGCACAAATAAAATAGTGGAACAGAATATTATTCTTCAGTCTCTAAGTCATGTCCAACTCTGTGACCCCATGGACTGCAGCACACCAGGCTTCCCTGTCCTTCACCATCTTCCAGAGCTTGCTCAAATTCATGCTCATTGAGTCAGTGATGTCATCTAACCATCTCATCCTCTGTCATCCAACTAGAAAAGATTGATATTAATATCTATATGGCAAATTGATATTAAGTTCAGTTCAGTACAGTTACTCAGTGTTGTCAGACTCTTTGCAACCCCATGAACTGCAGCACACCAGGCCTACCTGTTCATCACCAACTCCCGGAGTTCACTCAAACTCATGTCCATTGAGTCAGTGATGCCCTCCAGCCATCTCATCCTCGGTCGTCCCCTTCTCCTCCTGCCCCCAATCCCTCCCAGCATCAGAGTCTTTTCCAATGAGTCAACTCTTCACTGGAGTTTCAGCTTTAGCACCATTCCTTCCAAAAAACACCCAGTGCTGATCTCCTTTAGAATAGACTGGTTGGATCTCCTTGCAGTCCAAGGGACTCTCAAGAGTCTTCTCCAACACCACAGTTCAAAAGCATCAATTCTTTGGCACTCAGCTTTCTTCACAGTCCAACTCTCACATCCATACATGACTACTGGAAAAACCATAACCTTGACTGGACGGACCTTAGTCGGCAAAGTAATGTCTCTGCTTTTGAATATGCTATCTAGGTTGGTCATAACTTTCCTTCCAAGGAATAAGCGTCTTTTAATTTCATGGCTGCAATCACCATCTGCAGTGATTTTGGAGCCTGCAAAAATAAAGTCTGATACTGTTTCCACTGTTTCCCCTGTTTCCCCATCTATCTGCCATGAAGCGATGGGACCAGATGCCATGATCTTAGTTTTCTGAATGTTGAGCTTTAAGCCAACTTTTTCACTCTCCTCTTTAGGTTGGTACAAAAACAATTTCAGTTTTTGAATCATTGAAATTTGCCATTTGATATTGGATTACATTCTTAATAAATGTGGTTATGCTGTACATCATTTTAATGTGCATTTCTCATTTTATGTTATTTTGCTAATGACTTATTACTTGATGTTTATTTTATATTTATTTTAGACTCTGGGAATGATGTTAGACAAAAAGCAAATCCGAGCTATTTTCTTATTTGAGTTCAAAATGGGTCATAAAGCAGCAGAGACAACTGGCAACATCAACAATGCATTTGGCCCAAGAATTGATAACAAATATACACTGCAGTGGTAGTTCAAGAAGTTTTCCAAAGACAAGAGCCTTGAAGATGAGGAGTGCTGTGGCCAGCCATTGGAAGTTGACAATGACCAACTGAGAGTCATCATCAAAGCTGATCCTCTTACAACTACGCAAAAAGTTGTTGAAGAGCTCAACATAGACCATTCTACTGTCACTTGGCATCTGAAGCAAATTGAAAAGGTGAAAAAGCTCAATCAGGGGGTGTCTCATGAGCTGACAGCAAATCAAAAATATCTTGATTTTAAAGTGTCAGCTTCTCTCACTCTATGCAACAATGAACTATTTCTCAATCAGATTGTGACGTGTGACAAAAAGTAGATTTTATATGACAACTAGCTATGACCTTCTCAGTGGTTGGACCGAGAAGAATTTCCAAAGCACTTCCCAAAGCCAAACTTGCATCAAAAAAAGGTCATGGTCACTGTCTGATCCACTAGAGCTTTCTGAATCCTGGCAAAACCATTACATCTGAGAAGTATGCTCATGAAATTTCTGAGATGCACCAAAAACTGCAACACCTGCAGCCAGCATTGGTCAACAGAAAGGGCCCAATTCTCCCAACCGCACATGGAACAAACCAATGCTTCAACAGCTGAATGAATTGGGCTATGAAGTTTTGCCTCATCCACCATATTCACTCGACCTCTCGACAACTGATTATCATTTCTCCAAGCATCTTAAAAACTTGCTGCAGGGAAAACACTTCCAAACCAGGAGGAGGCAGAAAATGCTTTCCAGCATTCATAGAATTCCATAGCACAGATTTTTATGCTACGGGAGTAAACTTATTTCTCATTGGCAAAAATATGTTGGTTGTAATGGTCCCTATTTTGACTAATAAAGATGTGTTTGAGCCTAGTTGTAATGATTTAAAATTCACAGTCTGAAACCACAATTATGTTTGCACCAGCCTAATATATGACAGAAATTGCATTACTACCCAGTGTGGGCAGAATGCCCTATTCAAAAATTGGAGCTGTGACAGCTTGTTATTTATTTGGAATAAGTCAATGAAAATCCTATCCACATCATACAGAAACATAATTCCATGTAAATCAAGTATCTAAATTTGAAAACAGAAACTTAAAATTTTTTTGGAGCGTGGAAAATATTTTCACATCACTGAATTAGGATATTATTTTTTGAACAAAATATAAAATAATACAAGCCTTGATTGATAAATATGAAGTGTTAGTTGCTCGGTCGTGTCCAACATTTAGCAACCCCATCGACTGTAGCCCATCAGGCTCCTCTGTCCATGGAATTCTCAAGGCAAGAATACTGGAGTGAATAGTTATTCACTTCTCCAGGAGATTTTGTTGATCCAGGGATCGAACATAGGTCTCTCACTGCAGGCAGAGTCTTTACCATCTGAGCCACTAGAGAAGACCCAGTTCATAAATATCGTATATGAAAATTAAAAACCTGTGTATGTCATAAAATCTCATAAACTTAAAAGAAATATTAGATCTGGAAAAGATATTTACTACATGTATAATACACAAAGGATATGGGTCAAGAATATATAAAGAATCCCAAAGAATCCATAATTTTTAAAAGGCCAACAATGCAATAAAAATGCATAAGTGATGTGAACAGGCAATTTACAAAAAGAACTCCAGTTTTATGCAACTGTACATGATAAAGTAGTAAAAATGTATAACCTAGAAATATAAGCATCCATCTGGGTAAATCCTAAAAGTATAATGTTGTATGATAAAAGT
This sequence comes from Oreotragus oreotragus, assembly GCA_006410675.1. NCBI lineage: Eukaryota > Metazoa > Chordata > Mammalia > Artiodactyla > Bovidae > Oreotragus > Oreotragus oreotragus. The sequence goes on along the minus strand of SJYX01023868.1, from coordinate 362,066 downwards.
CAGTTGGAAATGATTCTATTCAGGTCAAATTTTAAATCCCACTAAACAATATTTCATAGTACATATAGTTGTAAATAAATGTAGAAAAACACAAAAGCATGCAGGACGATTATATGCAAAAATTTCAGCAGAGGTAGGGAGATGAAAAATATGAAGGAGGGTCTTTAGCTATAGCTGTAACTGCTTCTCTTTAGAAGAAATAGTTAAGTATGACAAAATGCTAGCATCTGTTAAATCTGAATGGTTTATTCATTGGTGCTCATTATATTAAAGTAATGCATTTTTCTTATGTTTGCAATATATTTTAATTTAAAGTATATTAAGAAATTTAAACCTTAAAAATTATAGTGAGAAAATACAAGTGAATATTTATCTGCTCATGAAAGAAAGAAAAGTTTTTAAATATAACAGAAAAAATAAATCATAAAGGAAAAGGTTGATAACTATGACTATATAGAAATATAAAAACTATAAAATAAAACACTTCAAATTTTAATGACAAAGTAGAGAACAAATTTGTAATATGTATGTGTGTGCAATACACATACATGGTATTGTTAAAGTAAAAACCACTCAAAATCAATTTGCTCATAAAATGTGAATATTGATAAACAGAATACTTAACAGTTGATGAGTATACAGTGAAATTGGCCCTTTTATCAACTGCTAGTGAGACTTTTAAATGGTTGATCTTTCAGGATAGCAATAGACAATAATAAAAAGAGCACTAATTGTTCATACTAAAAATATACATTAATCTGAAAAAACTTATGATCTCTAAGGGGTAAGATGTGATAAATGACTTACAGTTTCTATTTTATACACTTTCTTTTTAAGTGTCTGGTTTATATTACTTTTATCATTTATTTTATTTATTTATTTATTTATTTTAGAGCTTCCATTTTACTTTACTTTACAGTACTCTATTGGTTTTGGCATACATTGACATGAATCTGTACACGAACTCCCAAACATGAACCCCCCTCCCACCTCCCACCCCACATCATCCCTCCAGATCATCCCCATACACCAGCCCAAAGCATCCTGCATCCTGCATTGAACATAGACTGCCGATTCGTTTCTTACATGATAGTATACATATTTCAATGCTATTCTCCCAAATCGTCCCACTTTCTCCCTCTCCCTCTCCCTCAGAGTCCAAAAGTCTGCTCTACACATTNTTCATGCATTGGAAAAGGAAATGACAACCCACTCCAGTGTTCTTGCCTGGAGAATCCCAGGGACGGGGGAGCCTGGTGGGCTGCCGTCTGTGGGGTCACAGAGTCGGACGCGACTGAAGGAACTTAGCAGCAGCAGCAGTGCAGGAGACCTGAGCTCAGTCCCTGAGTTGGGAAGATCCCCTGACAGCTACCCACTCCAATATTCTGGCCTGGAGAGTTCCGTGACTGTACAGTCCATGGGGTCACAAAGAGTCAGACATGACTGTGCGACTGTCACGGTTCACTCTGTCTGGTGTTTCCTAAGCAGGGAATTGCGTTTCCCAGCTCCAGAGCCAAGGCTGCCAAGGACATCAAAAGTGTTTCATTCTATGTAAAATGAGCTTGAGTGCACAGTACACATCAGATTCAAAGACTTAATACAAAATACGTACTCTGCATGAATACCAGATTAGGCAAGATGTAATCAAAACTAACTTTCCTGCTGCTTTTTGTTCTTTTAAATGTAGCTTCTAGAAAATTCAAAATTACCTATATGACTCACACACTGTTTCTTTGGGCAATGATGGACTTGGATAATAGTCTCTTGTTACCCAAAACAGTGTAATGTGAGTTTTAGTTACTTAGGAGACTCTCTAACCAAAACACGCGATTTCCTTACAGTGAGGGATAAATGAGGCATTACTGAACTTTAACATGCTCAATATCATTACCTTTGTAAAGGTTTAATCTCAGAGCCAGAATTAAAATTGCATTTTAGGGAAAATGCATGTTTCTCTCTAGCTTTCCCCACTGGTCCTAAACTAAAATAAGGAAATATTTACTGAGTATACGCAACTGCTGTATTTCTTGTTTCAGAAGGAATCAAAAGTATAATGCAGATATAGAAAGGGGATTTCTGGAGTGAGACTAAGTGAACATTTGAAATTTCTTTAAAGGAACCATTTTAAAGAAACCAAATCATTTTTAAGAAAGAAATCATTTCCCAGTTCAGTAACTTTTTGTGTTGAAAATACACTTTTTTTCATTGTTTCCAAATGGCCTGCTACAATTTAATTTCTGTACTTAACTATGTTTACCTCTGATACTGTCGTTTTGTCTTTTTTTGTAGGAAAAAGGGAGTTGGTGCTGGACCCACCACTCAGCAGAAAAAACCTACCAGTCCAGCAGTGCAGAAGCGCTAATTATTTTCCACAAACCCTTGTATCAGTTTATATTTTGATTATACTAATATGTTAAGATCTACAGTAAATTCATACATCAACTATGGAAAACAGTATACAGGTTCCTCAAAAAGTTAAAAATAGCACCACCATATGATTCCATAATTCCACCACAGGTATATGCCCAAAGAAAACAAAATCACTATATGGAAAAGATAACTGCACCTCCCTGTGTATTGCAGAATTGTTTATAATAACTGTGACATGAAAGAAATCTCAGAGTTCACTGCCAGATGAATCAGTAAATAAAACATGAGATATAGAGATTATATATATATATACACATACATGTACATGTATGTACATACACATATATACACATACAGTGGAATACCGTTCAACATAAAAAATGAGGAAATGTGGTCATTTGCATCGGCATTTGTAGAACTCTAGGGCATTACACTAAGTGAATCAGTCATACAGAAAGAGCCAAATACTGAATGACCTCACTGATACGTGGAATCCAAAAATCTACACTCACAGGAAAAGAAACCAGATTTCTGGTTGTCAGAGGCAGGGGCTAAGGATGATGGAGGGACTGGGTGAAGGGTGTCAAAAGGTACAAGATTCTAGTTATACGACAAACAAGTACTGAGACACAATGTGCAGCATCCGTCCAGTTCAGTCCAGTCGCTCAGTCGTGTCGGACTCTGCGACCCTGTGAACCGCAGCACACCAGGCCTCCCTGTCCATCACCGACTCCCCGAGTTCACCCAGACCCATGTCCATAGCGTCAGTGATGCATCCAAACTTCTCATCCTCTGTCCCCTTCTCCTCCTGCCCTCAATCTTTCTCAGCATCAGGGTCTTTTCCAATGAGTCCACTCTTTGCATGAGGTGGCCAAAGTATTGGAGTTTCATCTTCAGCATCAGTCCTTCCAATGTACACCCAGGACTGATCTCGTTTAGGATGGACTCGTTGGATCTCCTTGCTGTTCAAGGGACTCTCAAGAGTCTTCTCCAACACCGCAGTTCAGCATAGTGACTGTAATCAGTGATGCTACATTGTACAACAATTGACATCCTGAAAGTTGCTCATTCCCAGATAGAGCTGCTGGTGCTGTGCCATGTTAAAGGACTCGTGTGTTCAGATTTTTATTTGCTGGGGAAGGAATGGGGGATCTGGAACCAACCAGCCTCAGATCCAAGGAATGACGGCACTGGCAAATTGCTAAGATCGTAACATTTCTAATCATAAAAATCATTGGGTGTTAAGAAATGTATTGTAACTATTTCACAATGTATACATTATCAAATCATGCTAAACACCATGAACTTGTACAGTGTTATAGTACAACAATTGACATCCTGAAAGTTGCTCATTCCCAGATAGAGCTGCTGGTGCTGTGCCATGTTAAAGGACTCGTGTGTTCAGATTTTTATTTGCTGGGGAAGGAATGGGGGATCTGGAACCAACCAGCCTCAGATCCAAGGAATGACGGCACTGGCAAATTGCTAAGATCGTAACATTTCTAATCATAAAAATCATTGGGTGTTAAGAAATGTATTGTAACTATTTCACAATGTATACATTATCAAATCATGCTAAACACCATGAACTTGTACAGTGTTATATAGGCATGCCTCATTTTCCTGTTCTTCACTTTGTTGCACTTTGCAGATACTGAATTTTTTTTTTTTTTTTTAACAAATTGAAGGTTTATGGCAGCCCTGTATGAACAAGTTTATTGGTGCCATTTTTCCAATAGCATTTTCTGATTTCATGTATCTGTTTCACATTTTGGTAATTCTTGCAATAATTCAAAATTTTTAAATTATTTTTCTGTTTGTGATGGTGAATCATTCCGGTTACTGCTATGACTCACTGAAGGCTCAGGTGGTGATTAGCAATCTTAGTGATAACTTAGTTTTAGTTAAGACTTGTACTTTTTGTTAGACACAAAAAATTGCACACTTAATAGACTGGAAGGACAGTTTAAACATAAAACTGGGAAAGAGAACAATTTATACTACTTGCTTTATTGAGATGCTCCCTTTAACACAGTAGTCTAGAACCAAGCCCACAATATCTCCAAGTCATGCCTGTATGTCAGTTATGTCTCAGTGAAAACAGAAGGAGAAGAATAATCCACACTTTATTCTCCAGTTTCTTTTTAGTCTCATGAATTAACTAAGTCACCGTGCTAGTATTTTACTGTGGCTTGAACATACTCACCTTCCTTTACACTTTTCTGAAACATGTAGGATTTGGAATTGAACGTTGTGTGTGTCTTCCCTCAAATAACAGTAGAATTTATAGGGCAAGTCAACACAGCATCCCTGGTAGAATTAGGTGAAGAAATTTTTAAGAAATAAAATCTCCAAACTCAGAGAAATATAATTCAAAATGAAACTGCATTTTGTTTCTTAAAGAAAATTATTCTGAAAGGATTTTGTTCAAAGATGAATGCTGAATATTGAGTAATTATTTAACACCCACAAAATGTATTTTATATGTTTATCATAAAAAGCCTTTAGAAATATATGTACACCACATCAGCCCTTAGACAGTAAAAAGGACAACATTGCAGATTTGAAATTTGAATGTTTGACTTCCTTAACTAAGCATATTGCTAGAAAATATGCTTAGAGGAGTAGGGTAAAATTCTGCTTAAAAATTTTTTGTAACTTCCTGATGATTTAGAAAAGCAATAAAATTTATGCCTGGCATTTGTTCTTCACCCTTTTAATAACAATAAACCAGTCCAAGAAATCAAAAAGAATTCAGCATCAGTTTCAGGCTTCTGTAAACAGAGCGCTCCTACTCGTAGAAGGAATGCCAGCTCAGGCCAAAGTGAACACAGGGGGCTTGATGTTTTCTTAACAGAGAATTCCACTCTTCGAGAGAAGTGGAATCCAGTCTAAATTCCGGCTGTAGATGGTCGTCTATCCCCAGGTTAATAAAGGAGATGTCTTACTTTAAACATGTTGCCTGAATGTCAGCAGTCTGTAGGGCCGCATCAGATAACCTCAAGTTGCATGAGAGTCTTTGTTGGCTCCTCACCTCATCTATTGGAGAAGGAAATGGCAACCCACTCCAGTACTCTTGCCTGGAAAATCCCATGGACGGAGGAACGTAGTAGGCTACAGTCCATGGGTTTGAAGAGTCCAACACGACTGAGCAACTTCACTCACCTCATCTATAAAGGGCGGAATGAAAAGGAAGCCCCGTATTTCAGAAAAGCAGGCTTTGCGGATTTGCTGTAGGTCATACAACAGAATGTGGAGAAGGAAATGGAAACCCACTGCAGTATTCTTGTCTGGAGAATCCTGGGGACAGGGGAGCATGGTGGGCTACAGTCCATGGCGTTGCAAAAGAGTCAGACACTATGGAGCATGCATGCGTGCTGTGGAGTGGAAAGAGGAGACAGCTCAGGGGCGTCTGGCCACTCGGGTGGGACAGACCCCAGCCCTTTCCTCTGTCCTCACGCCAGCGGCCACAGAGGAGGGACTCTGTTCCAACTCAGATTATGTTTTCATAGGTGTTGTCTCAGACCTTTATAGGTAGTAGCATAAACTGGGCCAAAGAATGTTGCCTTGAGAAGGATATAAATGAGAAATTAAGAGGGGACCAGAGTAAATATTGTTTTACTCCTTAAGGACATATTTGAGGCCCTCCCCTTTGTAATCTCTGGTGAGGAACTTTAGGTAGATAAGTTTGAGCAGAAATAAACAGGATTTCTGAAATACAGAGTTGAAGTTGCACTATAACCATTTTCACATCCTTTTCAAGAACAGAGCACTTGCTTAGAAGCAAGGGGTGACTGATTTATCTTTTTAACCCTGACTGAGGAGTTTTTCAAACAAAAGTTTTATGCTAATCAAAATAAATTGACTTTTATAGTTTTTTTAATATGTGAGATTGGTATGTGTATATTAATATAAATTATGTTCTATGTGTCAAATAATTTGTCAATTATCTAAATATTGGTGAAACTTTTTCTCTAGGAAAGTTTGTTTAAATGAGAGGGGAAACATGTATTTGAGTTCAAAGGTGTCTTAAAACTGCAAGAATGTATCCCCCGTGGTCTAAGGTCTGTGTATTGTTCTTTTTTTTTTTTTTTTTTGAGAATTGGATCTTCAAGTCTATTTAAAAAATAAAATGTCCTTTTGGAGAAGTTACGTTTGGAATGGTGCATTGATTTTCAATGCATTATTTTATGCTTCTAACGGGGCCCACCTTCTCTAAACATGGCCCCCACCCCGCCCCGACACCACTCCTGCCCCTCCCATCTCAGAGTCTTCTCTGCCTCCCTGCTCAGAGGCGTTCAGTCCCACCGCATTACCTACAGCACAAGTTCAACTTTCTTTCGTGATACTTGAAAACGGAACCACTAAATCCCAGCTTTTCGCTTCCAAGCCGCCCCTTTCTGCGGCCCTTCAGAGGCCCCGCCCCAGTCCAGCGGGACCATCTGCTCCCCGCCCCGCGGCAATCCTGGTGCTCTGTTCTCCGAAGTGCCTCCTCTCCTGCCTGATCCTGAGCATCTTTCAAGGCCCAGCTCACGGAGCGCTCTCCGTGCAGCACTTCCGGGATTCTCCCCGGCTCCCATAGGCTCTGTGATCACCCGGCCTTGAGAGAACCACGTTTTAGTATCGAAGTACACGTGTTTGGTAGAAGACCTATCTTCCACATCACGTTATTGCATGCGTATAGCTGAGTAAAGTCCCAAGTTCTCACCATGAAAGCATGTTTCTGTATGGAACTAATAGTGGAATTTGTTTCAAATTATGCAAAAAAAAAAAAAAGTGCTTTATTGGCAGATTTGGATCTCGTTGCTCTACGTTGCAGAGAAAGCAATGGCACCCCACGCCAGTACTCTTGCCTGGAAAATCCCATGGATGGAGGAGCCTGGTGGGCTGCAGTCCATGGAGTCGCTGACGGTCGGACACGACTGAGCAATTTCACTTTCACTTTTCTCTTTCATGCATTGGAGAAGGAAATGGCAACCCACTCCAGTATTCTTGCCTGGAGAATCCCAGGAATGGGGGAGCCTGGTGGGCTGCCGTCTATGGGGTCACACAGAGTCGGACGCGACTGAAGCGACTTAGCAGCAGCAGCAGCAGCAGCTATACCTTGAGATCCATCCTCAGTCTTTCTGAACCACAGCTGTGCCCTGGAATACCCTGGGGCGTTTTACTAATGCCTGGATCCCACCCCTCAGAGATTTGTCATGCCCTTGACCTGGAGTGTGGCCTAGGCATCATTACAAGCTTCCCAAGTGATTGTAACATGTAGCTAAGTGTGAGAATGGCCTCATTAGTGGCTTTCAAGTCCCAGAGTCCACTTCTGCATATGAACTTATAAAGACATATGGTAAATGATTATAATTACAAAATATAACCATGGTTTTGCAATTCAGCTTATTAAAGAAATTTTAAAAAATTCTGAAACTTGAATAAAATTTTGTTTCCTGCCTAACCACAGGAGAGTATCTGTGGTTTAAAAAGCAAAACAAAATAAAACAGAAGCAATCTTTCTAATCCACACTGGATGAATATCAGTTTGGCTATAATTTAAAAATGTGTTTTATCAGTTTTTTCTTTGAGACTATAGTATATTTTTTAAGTTGGCATTAAATACACAGGAAGTTCTTTTAAAGTGAATAATAAAAGTCCTGTCAAGAATTCCGAAGAACCTGCCTAACCACAGGAGAGTATCTGTGGTTTAAAAAGCAAAACAAAATAAAACAGAAGCAATCTTTCTAATCCACACTGGATGAATATCAGTTTGGCTATAATTTAAAAATGTGTTTTATCAGTTTTTTCTTTGAGACTATAGTATATTTTTTAAGTTGGCATTAAATACACAGGAAGTTCTTTTAAAGTGAATAATAAAAGTCCTGTCAAGAATTCCGAAGATAGCTGGGGTAGGCAGGAATTTTTAAATTGTTGAAGAACATTCTAGATCTAAGGAAAAAAGGCAAATCTGGCATTCTAAAACTTTAATTCTTGGCAATATTGTAACCAAGAATGAATAATTTTGTATAATAAAAGTGTATATATTTGTACTCAAGAGCAGAATTTAACATCACCTATTGACTTCCAGAAATATTTCAAAACTGAGTGAGTGCACACACATTTTTCCCCTAACCTGCATTGCTTTAATCACTTCCCAGGCTCATGCATTCAGAAACGCTTACCCTGGAATGCTCAGGCTTTATAGTTTTAGCGCTGCTGCCCTCATGCGGGCATCTGACAGTCCCCTCCTTACACTGGTCATATTTCCGACATTGCAGGTTCCCAGAAGCCATTTTTTATTTTGTTTTAATTAATTATCTATTTTCTGCTTGCCTTCTAGGAAATTAACTTTTGAAAAGAGGCTAACATCTGTGTGGTCAATCACTGTTTTTCTTTCCCTCTGGCTTAAAAATCTAAAGAAAGTGACCAAATTGCCTTAAGAATGAATCACACTGAGAAAGGAACCACCCTGATTTCTGACTTGCTAGCCATCCGCAACCCCCCCCCCCCC